>JARYGA010001478.1:0-34482 GCA_030545235.1 Helianthus tuberosus | reverse complement strand
TCCATGCCTAATTCGCGATTAGGATGATTATCAACTTTTTACAACTTCATGAATGTTAGAAATTCGACATACCTTAGGATCCCCTTAACTTGGTGATCTCAAATATGTGCTTGAATTTCGATTTGGGTTTGATTTGCCCTTCCAATTTCTTGATTTGTGCTTGTTAGGGTTTTGAGCTCAAGATGTTCTTGGCTCCTGTGGATATATCGACCAGAACACACACTTTAAGTGTGTGTTTTGGTGTTTAACTTTTGTTTTAATAAAACAACTTTCCCACTTGGCAATATTGGTCCCTCATGTTTCCTTTTGATCAAATGAAGCTATAATTCATCATTAGTCATTTAATCACATGCTACTAACTAGGTTAATTATTCCTTGTTACTTTAGCGGGTTCGGGGAGTCATAACCCGTTATGTTTTTAAGTCCCGTAAATTCAGACTTCTTATAAACCTTATTTACTTAAAAACATTTATTAACGTTTTATTAAATATTAGGTTTATTTATTTAAATCCTAATATTTACCGGGTTACTTTCACCACTAACGGTATCTTACCCGCTCTTTTGTATTTAACGGGGTTTAATTACCGAACCCGTTTTCGGGGTGTTACAAGTCTACCCCTCTTAAAGAGGTTTCGTCCTCGAAACATTTTCTTACATAATTCATTGAGTTTAACTCAATGCATCTGTTCCGAGAATCTTTAAAACATTACTTATACTTTAACCAATTATTAGTATTACCAGAGAAGTATGGTAATATCTTTTTGGTTAATAATCATCTACGTATTATATACGGCATAATACAACTTAAAATAACGTAATCTCGTTATTTCCACTAGTTTAGTTAACTTAGCGATATCCATCGCTTTCATATACTATCGAATTCTTTATGAATCCGTTATTTTGACCCGTTTAAAGGTCTTTAATGAAATCTTTTACTTTTAGCAGCAACTTCTTTTGTCTTCAAATTTATTTATTCAGTTCAGTCATACCGAACCTACCGCTTACAAGCAAACCAAATTTATTTAAATGACCTTGACGGGTCTCACTAATTAGACTTATTAGTCCAGTTACTTTTTACCGCTTGCTTGGTTATAATGTGATTATACTTCACATTACATTTCTTGACCGTGATTGTGTTACATCATGTTTAATTCATATCAAAATTTCATTTTCGAAAATATCACTTTTCGAATATATCGTCTTGCGCCTATCAGTGTCAAGACTTGTATCTTTCATGCTTTCTATTTAAATTCCTATCAGAATTTATGTTTGTAAAAACATTATTTCTTACTAAAACCGAAGATTTAGTTTTAGGATCTTCTCTTTAACTTTTGTCAATTATCCATACCAGGATATTGACAGTCCATAATTTATTCTTATTTGGTTATATCCCATTACCGGGCTCATTATTCTCTTGCATTTAACGCTACCTTTATCTGGCTAGCGCTCATTTGTGCCATTCGGCGTTATATTGTATTCAACATGTTTGACCTATAAATGTGAAATCCATCACTTATAAACAATCAACTTTATTCTTTATTCAACCCATTTGACTTCGAATAGTTGAACATATTTACTCACAATTTCTATATACGAGATTTTATAGTCATAACTCGTAATCCAAGTTACTTTGATTCTTCAACCCGCGTTCACGTCTCTTGGTTTACGCATGTGTTTAATTCTTACCCATCAACCGGGTGTTTTACCGAAGTCGTTATTATTGCAACCCTCCCGGTATGCATTAAGACCTCGCTTCATCTTTATATTCCGACTTTGTCTTTAAGTTTGACGTTTTACAAAAACGACCCGTTAAGGGACATATTTGCATTTTCCGGGTTCGAGTGTAAGTACACTCCCTCCCAATGCTTGTCTAAATCATTTTACATGCTTGCGTTTTCTGGGTTCGAGTGTAAGTACACTCCCTCCCAATACTTGTCTAAATCATTTTACATGCTTGCGTTTTCTGGGTTCGAGTGTAAGTACACTCCCTCCCAATACTTGTCTAAATCATTTTACATGCTTGCGTTTTCTGGGTTCGAGTGTAAGTACACTCCCTCCCAATACTTGTCTAAATCATTTTTCATGCTTCTTTGTCCCTTCACTCGGGCTCATTATTCTGATGTAATACGCTTCCGTCACTCGGTTGTGCGTTTACATTATTATCAAATATTATGCTTATCTGATTCATTTGGGTACTTTTTAATTAGTCCCATTCACTCCGCCCTTACTACATCGGATGTAAATGTGTCCGCTATAAGAAACTCGTGGTATCATATGCCACTACTTACTTGGCCAGAGTAAGCGACTTAACACATGACATACACGACCTTTTTATAGTTTTCACATCACGCCCTATGTAAGTAACGCCTCTATTCAGTTTTCTTGGAAATTATATCCTGGATATGTATTTCTGTTCAGGTTTTCCAAGTTTCTAATTTACCTATGCAACGATCATTCTCTACATGTTTGTTGCATATTGCTAATTGTGCGATTATATTTAAAAACACGCACCTGGTAATGCTTGCCCCGACGGGCGTTTCTTGCCATTAACCTTGTTCGCGGTCGTTACGCGATTTAGTCCTTAGTGAGCATGCTCCTATCGTCTTACTTCGGACCGTTCCTCTATCATATCCTTAATTTGTTCAACTCTTGTCATCTTTAAATGCAAGTGTCCTTCAATCAAGATATTCACAAAAGTTAGTAATATCAACTTCAATAATCGCCTGTATTATAATACAAGGCTTTTTCAACTATACGCGTCAACGCGCGTATTTTTGTCAACTATATCAATCATCTAATTGAGGTAACGTGTATTACACGGTAACCCTATGTGTTGTCTACAACACTTTAATACGCTAGACCATTAGCATACATGCACTTACCGGATTTGCGATCAAGCCTCGAACCGAACACTATTCTTTGTCAAGAGCATAAGGTTTAAGTCCAAGCATGGTTCCTCCCCACCATACTCGAATCTCTTAAACCAAGGCTCTGATACCAATTTGTAACACCCGTTCTTATAATTTAAGGTTTAATGAATCTTTTTCGAAAACAATCATGTAATTACGATTACATATACATCGGAAATACGGGTTTACTAAAAGTTTTACAAATCATAAGTTATTTGACATAACGTAATCAGATTCGTCGTATAGATTTACGACAAGGCAATGTGCGGAAGCATGAGTCTTTATTGTGTTCGGTTCTTCGTTGAGCTTGATCGTCTTTCGGCATCCAAAATGTACCTACATTTCATTAACATGAAATGTTTTAGTCATATGGGGATTAAAATGTGTCTAAACAAATCCGGTAATGATAATGGAAGTAAAATAATCCCAACGTTAAACTCTTGATCTCAAAACATGGATTTCCAACTGGCCTCCACCGTAACTTACGGTGGCACCGTAAGTTACGGTGGCCCCTGGTGTGACATGCCCCTACCGTAAATCAGTAGGGGGCTGCCGTAAGACCTTCAGCTCCACCGTAACTTACGGTGGCACCGTAAGTTACAGTGGCCCCTGCATTCCAGCTTTCCATTTTGCCGTTTATTGACACGAAAACTTTCATATCTTTCAAACCGCTTATCCGTTTAACCCACCGTTTCTTCCTACATGATTGTAATTTGACCCTTCATCATATGGAGTCAAAATCCAACGTCCGGATTAACAAAATTTAAGACTTTTAAGTCTTCGGCTTATTACCCTTTTTACCAAATTTGACCCGTTCGTGATTTTATCAAACAAACAAGTCTGTTTGACCTTTATTTCTCATAAACCTATTAAATCCAATGATGTCTAACATAATAGGTTCCAATTACAGAATCATATACCTTCTTTAACCCATTTTCACTCATATGCTTATTTTGACCCGTTTGAGGTATTTAAGCATATTTTAAGCACCAATTGCTTTCATTCATTTCCAAATACATATGTCCACATTTCTTATCAAAGGATCTTCCACCACAACTATATTTGTGGTGGATTCAATGTGGTGATTTATATATTACAAATTTTACCCTTCAAAACGTTATTTTACGGCAAGGACTCTTTATAGAGTCATTGAACCAATATTTTACATCTTTCGCTTTTCATACATATTCAAAGTATTTATTTCATCCTATCACTTATTTCCAAACAACCATTATGGTGCGTTTACTCAATTTCGCTTACAAGGGCGTTTTAGTCAATTTTAGTCCTTTTTTTACGACGAAGGACTTTTAGTACATGTTTGACCCAAAAATCCGATTTTTAAACTATAGTCTTGTTTAGAAACCATTATGTTTCTAAAACGTTATAATCATAACTAAATTTATTCGGTTTACCTAAAAGATAACCAAATATCTATGTTTTAACCTTGTCTAACTCTTATAGAACTCCAAATTCTACATGATGAGTTGTATCATTATACATACCTGGCTCGGATCAATATATTGACCTGTTTCAATACCTTCCCTTAGTGACTGCTAGGTGATAGCGATGTAAGCATCCATGTGCTATTTATTTCCTAAAATCATACAACTTGACGACCCATTAGTCGATATTGTCAAAGGGTGATAATTTCACCTTTTGACCCGTTTGGTCTAAATGACCAATTACCATTGTCAAATTGTCAAATTACTATTTTGCCCTTAATGGTTATTATAATTTAACTTATATGATAGCCATTAAAAGTACATATCTCATTCGTCATAATATGATCGAATTACCGATTTAACTCGTTTTTAGCCATCACTAGGTTTTCTTATCATATTTGATTATCTTGTTCCGTACGACTACACGCCGGAACACTATATCTCAATTAGGTATTCGTCTTTTACGTAATTAATACGACAAAAGAATGTTCTAAATATATGACTAGTGTAAGATATACTTACCTTGCATCCCGAATACGCTTTTCCTTTATACTTGACTCGTTCGACCCGCTTTCTCCCCAAGCTTCACCTAGCTTGTTAAGCGCCAACTATCATTCATTATTCACAAGGTTGTTAGATTAGTCACTCCAAATCATGACTTTCACACCTTATGATCCTTTGACTATTTTTCTCTTTAAACTCAATAATAAATCATGAGTTTAATCCTTGTGTCAAGACGCACTTCTAGTCAATTATGAACTCTTAACAAAATCCCTATTTTGTTCAAGTAGTCATTCATACGAGTTAGTATGGCGTTTATAAACACCAATACTACATTAATTTCATCAAATCAACTAAACCCATTTCATAGCAATTATGATCTTGTGCACAAATTCATTGTTTAATCGAACACCTTCTATTTGTTATCATGCATGTTGATTCTAAGCATAGTTATATCATCAAAATCATCATAACATCAAAACCCACTTATCTAAGTGTGTTAATTTACCAAATTCATCAATCTATAGCATGTTATGTATGATTTTCACTTAGGGTTTCGTTCCTAAGCAAGTATACATCACTAATCTAGCCATAGCTTCTATAATCCATGCCTAATTCGCGATTAGGATGATTATCAACTTTTTACAACTTCATGAATGTTAGAAATTCGACATACCTTAGGATCCCCTTAACTTGGTGATCTCAAATATGTGCTTGAATTTCGATTTGGGTTTGATTTGCCCTTCCAATTTCTTGATTTGTGCTTGTTAGGGTTTTGAGCTCAAGATGTTCTTGGCTCCTGTGGATATATCGACCAGAACACACACTTTAAGTGTGTGTTTTGGTGTTTAACTTTTGTTTTAATAAAACAACTTTCCCACTTGGCAATATTGGTCCCTCATGTTTCCTTTTGATCAAATGAAGCTATAATTCATCATTAGTCATTTAATCACATGCTACTAACTAGGTTAATTATTCCTTGTTACTTTAGCGGGTTCGGGGAGTCATAACCCGTTATGTTTTTAAGTCCCGTAAATTCAGACTTCTTATAAACCTTATTTACTTAAAAACATTTATTAACGTTTTATTAAATATTAGGTTTATTTATTTAAATCCTAATATTTACCGGGTTACTTTCACCACTAACGGTATCTTACCCGCTCTTTTGTATTTAACGGGGTTTAATTACCGAACCCGTTTTCGGGGTGTTACAAGTCTACCCCTCTTAAAGAGGTTTCGTCCTCGAAACATTTTCTTACATAATTCATTGAGTTTAACTCAATGCATCTGTTCCGAGAATCTTTAAAACATTACTTATACTTTAACCAATTATTAGTATTACCAGAGAAGTATGGTAATATCTTTTTGGTTAATAATCATCTACGTATTATATACGGCATAATACAACTTAAAATAACGTAATCTCGTTATTTCCACTAGTTTAGTTAACTTAGCGATATCCATCGCTTTCATATACTATCGAATTCTTTATGAATCCGTTATTTTGACCCGTTTAAAGGTCTTTAATGAAATCTTTTACTTTTAGCAGCAACTTCTTTTGTTTTCAAATTTATTTATTCAGTTCAGTCATACCGAACCTACCGCTTACAAGCAAACCAAATTTATTTAAATGACCTTGACGGGTCTCACTAATTAGACTTATTAGTCCAGTTACTTTTTACCGCTTGCTTGGTTATAATGTGATTATACTTCACATTACATTTCTTGACCGTGATTGTGTTACATCATGTTTAATTCATATCAAAATTTCATTTTCGAAAATATCACTTTTCGAATATATCGTCTTGCGCCTATCAGTGTCAAGACTTGTATCTTTCATGCTTTCTATTTAAATTCCTATCAGAATTTATGTTTGTAAAAACATTATTTCTTACTAAAACCGAAGATTTAGTTTTAGGATCTTCTCTTTAACTTTTGTCAATTATCCATACCAGGATATTGACAGTCCATAATTTATTCTTATTTGGTTATATCCCATTACCGGGCTCATTATTCTCTTGCATTTAACGCTACCTTTATCTGGCTAGCGCTCATTTGTGCCATTCGGCGTTATATTGTATTCAACATGTTTGACCTATAAATGTGAAATCCATCACTTATAAACAATCAACTTTATTCTTTATTCAACCCATTTGACTTCGAATAGTTGAACATATTTACTCACAATTTCTATATACGAGATTTTATAGTCATAACTCGTAATCCAAGTTACTTTGATTCTTCAACCCGCGTTCACGTCTCTTGGTTTACGCATGTGTTTAATTCTTACCCATCAACCGGGTGTTTTACCGAAGTCGTTATTATTGCAACCCTCCCGGTATGCATTAAGACCTCGCTTCATCTTTATATTCCGACTTTGTCTTTAAGTTTGACGTTTTACAAAAACGACCCGTTAAGGGACATATTTGCATTTTCCGGGTTCGAGTGTAAGTACACTCCCTCCCAATGCTTGTCTAAATCATTTTACATGCTTGCGTTTTCTGGGTTCGAGTGTAAGTACACTCCCTCCCAATACTTGTCTAAATCATTTTACATGCTTGCGTTTTCTGGGTTCGAGTGTAAGTACACTCCCTCCCAATACTTGTCTAAATCATTTTACATGCTTGCGTTTTCTGGGTTCGAGTGTAAGTACACTCCATCCCAATACTTGTCTAAATCATTTTTCATGCTTCTTTGTCCCTTCACTCGGGCTCATTATTCTGATGTAATACGCTTCCGTCACTCGGTTGTGCGTTTACATTATTATCAAATATTATGCTTATCTGATTCATTTGGGTACTTTTTAATTAGTCCCATTCACTCCGCCCTTACTACATCGGATGTAAATGTGTCCGCTATAAGAAACTCGTGGTATCATATGCCACTACTTACTTGGCCAGAGTAAGCGACTTAACACATGACATACACGACCTTTTTATAGTTTTCACATCACGCCCTATGTAAGTAACGCCTCTATTCAGTTTTCTTGGAAATTATATCCTGGATATGTATTTCTGTTCAGGTTTTCCAAGTTTCTAATTTACCTATGCAACGATCATTCTCTACATGTTTGTTGCATATTGCTAATTGTGCGATTATATTTAAAAACACGCACCTGGTAATGCTTGCCCCGACGGGCGTTTCTTGCCATTAACCTTGTTCGCGGTCGTTACGCGATTTAGTCCTTAGTGAGCATGCTCCTATCGTCTTACTTCGGACCGTTCCTCTATCATATCCTTAATTTGTTCAACTCTTGTCATCTTTAAATGCAAGTGTCCTTCAATCAAGATATTCACAAAAGTTAGTAATATCAACTTCAATAATCGCCTGTATTATAATACAAGGCTTTTTCAACTATACGCGTCAACGCGCGTATTTTTGTCAACTATATCAATCATCTAATTGAGGTAACGTGTATTACACGGTAACCCTATGTGTTGTCTACAACACTTTAATACGCTAGACCATTAGCATACATGCACTTACCGGATTTGCGATCAAGCCTCGAACCGAACACTATTCTTTGTCAAGAGCATAAGGTTTAAGTCCAAGCATGGTTCCTCCCCACCATACTCGAATCTCTTAAACCAAGGCTCTGATACCAATTTGTAACACCCGTTCTTATAATTTAAGGTTTAATGAATCTTTTTCGAAAACAATCATGTAATTACGATTACATATACATCGGAAATACGGGTTTACTAAAAGTTTTACAAATCATAAGTTATTTGACATAACGTAATCAGATTCGTCGTATAGATTTACGACAAGGCAATGTGCGGAAGCATGAGTCTTTATTGTGTTCGGTTCTTCGTTGAGCTTGATCGTCTTTCGGCATCCAAAATGTACCTACATTTCATTAACATGAAATGTTTTAGTCATATGGGGATTAAAATGTGTCTAAACAAATCCGGTAATGATAATGGAAGTAAAATAATCCCAACGTTAAACTCTTGATCTCAAAACATGGATTTCCAACTGGCCTCCACCGTAACTTACGGTGGCACCGTAAGTTACGGTGGCCCCTGGTGTGACATGCCCCTACCGTAAATCAGTAGGGGGCTGCCGTAAGACCTTCAGCTCCACCGTAACTTACGGTGGCACCGTAAGTTACAGTGGCCCCTGCATTCCAGCTTTCCATTTTGCCGTTTATTGACACGAAAACTTTCATATCTTTCAAACCGCTTATCCGTTTAACCCACCGTTTCTTCCTACATGATTGTAATTTGACCCTTCATCATATGGAGTCAAAATCCAACGTCCGGATTAACAAAATTTAAGACTTTTAAGTCTTCGGCTTATTACCCTTTTTACCAAATTTGACCCGTTCGTGATTTTATCAAACAAACAAGTCTGTTTGACCTTTATTTCTCATAAACCTATTAAATCCAATGATGTCTAACATAATAGGTTCCAATTACAGAATCATATACCTTCTTTAACCCATTTTCACTCATATGCTTATTTTGACCCGTTTGAGGTATTTAAGCATATTTTAAGCACCAATTGCTTTCATTCATTTCCAAATACATATGTCCACATTTCTTATCAAAGGATCTTCCACCACAACTATATTTGTGGTGGATTCAATGTGGTGATTTATATATTACAAATTTTACCCTTCAAAACGTTATTTTACGGCAAGGACTCTTTATAGAGTCATTGAACCAATATTTTACATCTTTCGCTTTTCATACATATTCAAAGTATTTATTTCATCCTATCACTTATTTCCAAACAACCATTATGGTGCGTTTACTCAATTTCGCTTACAAGGGCGTTTTAGTCAATTTTAGTCCTTTTTTTACGACGAAGGACTTTTAGTACATGTTTGACCCAAAAATCCGATTTTTAAACTATAGTCTTGTTTAGAAACCATTATGTTTCTAAAACGTTATAATCATAACTAAATTTATTCGGTTTACCTAAAAGATAACCAAATATCTATGTTTTAACCTTGTCTAACTCTTATAGAACTCCAAATTCTACATGATGAGTTGTATCATTATACATACCTGGCTCGGATCAATATATTGACCTGTTTCAATACCTTCCCTTAGTGACTGCTAGGTGATAGCGATGTAAGCATCCATGTGCTATTTATTTCCTAAAATCATACAACTTGACGACCCATTAGTCGATATTGTCAAAGGGTGATAATTTCACCTTTTGACCCGTTTGGTCTAAATGACCAATTACCATTGTCAAATTGTCAAATTACTATTTTGCCCTTAATGGTTATTATAATTTAACTTATATGATAGCCATTAAAAGTACATATCTCATTCGTCATAATATGATCGAATTACCGATTTAACTCGTTTTTAGCCATCACTAGGTTTTCTTATCATATTTGATTATCTTGTTCCGTACGACTACACGCCGGAACACTATATCTCAATTAGGTATTCGTCTTTTACGTAATTAATACGACAAAAGAATGTTCTAAATATATGACTAGTGTAAGATATACTTACCTTGCATCCCGAATACGCTTTTCCTTTATACTTGACTCGTTCGACCCGCTTTCTCCCCAAGCTTCACCTAGCTTGTTAAGCGCCAACTATCATTCATTATTCACAAGGTTGTTAGATTAGTCACTCCAAATCATGACTTTCACACCTTATGATCCTTTGACTATTTTTCTCTTTAAACTCAATAATAAATCATGAGTTTAATCCTTGTGTCAAGACGCACTTCTAGTCAATTATGAACTCTTAACAAAATCCCTATTTTGTTCAAGTAGTCATTCATACGAGTTAGTATGGCGTTTATAAACACCAATACTACATTAATTTCATCAAATCAACTAAACCCATTTCATAGCAATTATGATCTTGTGCACAAATTCATTGTTTAATCGAACACCTTCTATTTGTTATCATGCATGTTGATTCTAAGCATAGTTATATCATCAAAATCATCATAACATCAAAACCCACTTATCTAAGTGTGTTAATTTACCAAATTCATCAATCTATAGCATGTTATGTATGATTTTCACTTAGGGTTTCGTTCCTAAGCAAGTATACATCACTAATCTAGCCATAGCTTCTATAATCCATGCCTAATTCGCGATTAGGATGATTATCAACTTTTTACAACTTCATGAATGTTAGAAATTCGACATACCTTAGGATCCCCTTAACTTGGTGATCTCAAATATGTGCTTGAATTTCGATTTGGGTTTGATTTGCCCTTCCAATTTCTTGATTTGTGCTTGTTAGGGTTTTGAGCTCAAGATGTTCTTGGCTCCTGTGGATATATCGACCAGAACACACACTTTAAGTGTGTGTTTTGGTGTTTAACTTTTGTTTTAATAAAACAACTTTCCCACTTGGCAATATTGGTCCCTCATGTTTCCTTTTGATCAAATGAAGCTATAATTCATCATTAGTCATTTAATCACATGCTACTAACTAGGTTAATTATTCCTTGTTACTTTAGCGGGTTCGGGGAGTCATAACCCGTTATGTTTTTAAGTCCCGTAAATTCAGACTTCTTATAAACCTTATTTACTTAAAAACATTTATTAACGTTTTATTAAATATTAGGTTTATTTATTTAAATCCTAATATTTACCGGGTTACTTTCACCACTAACGGTATCTTACCCGCTCTTTTGTATTTAACGGGGTTTAATTACCGAACCCGTTTTCGGGGTGTTACAAGTCTACCCCTCTTAAAGAGGTTTCGTCCTCGAAACATTTTCTTACATAATTCATTGAGTTTAACTCAATGCATCTGTTCCGAGAATCTTTAAAACATTACTTATACTTTAACCAATTATTAGTATTACCAGAGAAGTATGGTAATATCTTTTTGGTTAATAATCATCTACGTATTATATACGGCATAATACAACTTAAAATAACGTAATCTCGTTATTTCCACTAGTTTAGTTAACTTAGCGATATCCATCGCTTTCATATACTATCGAATTCTTTATGAATCCGTTATTTTGACCCGTTTAAAGGTCTTTAATGAAATCTTTTACTTTTAGCAGCAACTTCTTTTGTCTTCAAATTTATTTATTCAGTTCAGTCATACCGAACCTACCGCTTACAAGCAAACCAAATTTATTTAAATGACCTTGACGGGTCTCACTAATTAGACTTATTAGTCCAGTTACTTTTTACCGCTTGCTTGGTTATAATGTGATTATACTTCACATTACATTTCTTGACCGTGATTGTGTTACATCATGTTTAATTCATATCAAAATTTCATTTTCGAAAATATCACTTTTCGAATATATCGTCTTGCGCCTATCAGTGTCAAGACTTGTATCTTTCATGCTTTCTATTTAAATTCCTATCAGAATTTATGTTTGTAAAAACATTATTTCTTACTAAAACCGAAGATTTAGTTTTAGGATCTTCTCTTTAACTTTTGTCAATTATCCATACCAGGATATTGACAGTCCATAATTTATTCTTATTTGGTTATATCCCATTACCGGGCTCATTATTCTCTTGCATTTAACGCTACCTTTATCTGGCTAGCGCTCATTTGTGCCATTCGGCGTTATATTGTATTCAACATGTTTGACCTATAAATGTGAAATCCATCACTTATAAACAATCAACTTTATTCTTTATTCAACCCATTTGACTTCGAATAGTTGAACATATTTACTCACAATTTCTATATACGAGATTTTATAGTCATAACTCGTAATCCAAGTTACTTTGATTCTTCAACCCGCGTTCACGTCTCTTGGTTTACGCATGTGTTTAATTCTTACCCATCAACCGGGTGTTTTACCGAAGTCGTTATTATTGCAACCCTCCCGGTATGCATTAAGACCTCGCTTCATCTTTATATTCCGACTTTGTCTTTAAGTTTGACGTTTTACAAAAACGACCCGTTAAGGGACATATTTGCATTTTCCGGGTTCGAGTGTAAGTACACTCCCTCCCAATGCTTGTCTAAATCATTTTATATGCTTGCGTTTTCTGGGTTCGAGTGTAAGTACACTCCCTCCCAATACTTGTCTAAATCATTTTACATGCTTGCGTTTTCTGGGTTCGAGTGTAAGTACACTCCCTCCCAATACTTGTCTAAATCATTTTTCATGCTTCTTTGTCCCTTCACTCGGGCTCATTATTCTGATGTAATACGCTTCCGTCACTCGGTTGTGCGTTTACATTATTATCAAATATTATGCTTATCTGATTCATTTGGGTACTTTTTAATTAGTCCCATTCACTCCGCCCTTACTACATCGGATGTAAATGTGTCCGCTATAAGAAACTCGTGGTATCATATGCCACTACTTACTTGGCCAGAGTAAGCGACTTAACACATGACATACACGACCTTTTTATAGTTTTCACATCACGCCCTATGTAAGTAACGCCTCTATTCAGTTTTCTTGGAAATTATATCCTGGATATGTATTTCTGTTCAGGTTTTCCAAGTTTCTAATTTACCTATGCAACGATCATTCTCTACATGTTTGTTGCATATTGCTAATTGTGCGATTATATTTAAAAACACGCACCTGGTAATGCTTGCCCCGACGGGCGTTTCTTGCCATTAACCTTGTTCGCGGTCGTTACGCGATTTAGTCCTTAGTGAGCATGCTCCTATCGTCTTACTTCGGACCGTTCCTCTATCATAATATGATCGAATTACCGATTTAACTCGTTTTTAGCCATCACTAGGTTTTCTTATCATATTTGATTATCTTGTTCCGTACGACTACACGCCGGAACACTATATCTCAATTAGGTATTCGTCTTTTACGTAATTAATACGACAAAAGAATGTTCTAAATATATGACTAGTGTAAGATATACTTACCTTGCATCCCGAATACGCTTTTCCTTTATACTTGACTCGTTCGACCCGCTTTCTCCCCAAGCTTCACCTAGCTTGTTAAGCGCCAACTATCATTCATTATTCACAAGGTTGTTAGATTAGTCACTCCAAATCATGACTTTCACACCTTATGATCCTTTGACTATTTTTCTCTTTAAACTCAATAATAAATCATGAGTTTAATCCTTGTGTCAAGACGCACTTCTAGTCAATTATGAACTCTTAACAAAATCCCTATTTTGTTCAAGTAGTCATTCATACGAGTTAGTATGGTGTTTATAAACACCAATACTACATTAATTTCATCAAATCAACTAAACCCATTTCATAGCAATTATGATCTTGTGCACAAATTCATTGTTTAATCGAACACCTTCTATTTGTTATCATGCATGTTGATTCTAAGCATAGTTATATCATCAAAATCATCATAACATCAAAACCCACTTATCTAAGTGTGTTAATTCACCAAATTCATCACTCTATAGCATGTTATGTATGATTTTCACTTAGGGTTTCGTTCCTAAGCAAGTATACATCACTAATCTAGCCATAGCTTCTATAATCCATGCCTAATTCGCGATTAGGATGATTATCAACTTTTTACAACTTCATGAATGTTAGAATTTCGACATACCTTAGGATCCCCTTAACTTGGTGATCTCGAACATGTGCTTGAATTTCGATTTGGGTTTGATTTGCCCTTCCAATTTCTTGATTTTTGCTTGTTAGGGTTTTGAGCTCAAGATGTTCTTGGCTCCTGTGGATATATCGACCAGAACACAAACTTTAAGTGTGTGTTTTGGTGTTTAACTTTTGTTTTAATAAAACAACTTTCCCACTTGGCAATATTGGTCCCTCATGTTTCCTTTTGATCAAATGAAGCTATAATTCATCATTAGTCATTTAATCACATGCTACTAACTAGGTTAATTATTCCTTGTTACTTTAGCGGGTTCGGGGAGTCATAACCCGTTATGTTTTTAAGTCCCGTAAATTCAGACTTCTTATAAACCTTATTTACTTAAAAACATTTATTAACGTTTTATTAAATATTAGGTTTATTTATTTAAATCATAATATTTACCGGGTTACTTTCACCACTAACGGTATCTTACCCGCTCTTTTGTATTTAACGAGGTTTATTTACCAAACCCGTTTTCGGGGTGTTACAGAATTCAATGGGTTTGAAGGTGCAGTGTTTACATGGTGACGGGTTGATCGTCGATGGTAAGAAGATTCCACTGGTTCAATCGAAACGCATAGTCACCCACAAGATTATCAAATGTTGTCAAATTTAATAAAATACGGAGATATTAAAATAAAAGTGCTGAAATGGTAGTGATGGTGAATTATTATTACTATATATTATTACTTTACTGTATATTAATAAAGGAATTGAAATGTATAGTGATTTTAATATTATAATAATATATATCTTTTTTAATACTTTTATTATTTTAGTATTATAATAATAGTTATTTTCTTTATTTTTTAACTTTAATCCTTTTTTTTTAATTTTAGGGGTTGGGATAAGCTTGGTGTCAACCGGTATCGAACCAGTACTAGTATCAAAAATACTGGTACGGTCCTGTTCGGTATCAATACATGAAGGTAAAAACCGGTAATAATACAAAACACGCCAAAAGTTGGTGTCGAATTGATATTGGAAATCTTTTGGTTCGGGAAATTCAGTGCGGCTACCCGGTACCATTTGCTCATCCCAGATCACGGTTACCGTACGAACAACGGTATCTATCGTACAACTTTTTTTTTGTTGATTTTCTTCAACTTTTATTTTTTTTCTTTTTTAGTTTCAGGGGTAGGGATGAGCTCGGTGCCAAACAGAATCGTCACTTATACCGAAAATACTGGTTACGGTACTGGTATATGAAGGTAAAAAACAGTAGTGAACCGGTACCAGGAACGCCAAAAGTCGGTATCGAATTGGTACTTAAGATATTTCGGTTCGGCAAATTTGGTACAGGTACCCAGAACAATTTGCTCATCTCTGACCACGGGTTTCATACGAATAATATCGTTACCATACAACTTTTTTGGTTGATTTTCTTTCGTTTATCTTTTAGTATTTTTTTATATATTTCCTTTTTATTCTTGTCAGCAGTTCTGTTCGCAACACGCTCGTAGTGATTTCAAAACACATGTAAAAACAGACTAAATAACAAAAGAAATTCGCCGCAACGCGGCGAACTTTTTTAAACCTAGTTGGTTTAAATAATGATGACGAAATGGTTTAAATTTGTTTTATTTAACTAATTTTTTTATTAATATCAACACATACACAACACATTCAAACAATCGGCTTCTTCTACCTGAACTACCGGTGCCAGTGTTATTGGTCGGGTAGGGGCTACTGGAAGCCCTCAGGGGTTGTTCTCCGACCCCTTAGTTCCATATTCAAGCTCCTTGCGTTGATGTAGTTACTATATATATAGGATAAGGATCCGTTAAGAACCATCCTTTATTACGAGAACCAATGTGAACACAATCAAAAATACCTAAAAAATTAAAAACACACAAAATATATTTTTTTTATATAAAAAACGCTACATTTCATCACTAAAAAAACTGAACAACATGCACATGTGCATCAGTACTGTTGTTCTTCTTTTTTAGTGACAAAATTTATCGTTTTTCTATAAAAAAGAAAAAAAATGAACAAAAAGTACCGTTGCACATGTGCATGCATATGTATATTATGCATATTATATGCATACACATCCACATGTGCAACGGTACTGTTCAATGTTTTTTTATTTTATTTTTTTAATGACGAAATTTAGCGGTTTTTAATAAAAATATAAAAAAAAAAATTTTAGCATTTAGTTATGAGGTTTAGTTTTTAGTATTTAGCTTGGGTTAGTTTTTTTTTAAGTTTTTAGAGGGTGTGGAGGAGGGGTTAGGTTTTTTTGGGGGTTTTGGTGAGGTATAGTTTTTTTACCCGGGGGGGGGGGGGGGGGGGGTTGTTTAGGTTTTCGGGTTGTGGTGGGGTGTTTAGGTTTTGGGTGGTGATGGGTGGGTTTATTTTGTTGTGTTCACTGGTTCTCGTGGTTCTCGAAATAACATATACACACAAAATGTTGTTAAAACCTTTGAAATAATAAGTTAGTTAATCACGCTTTTATTTAAACAAGTAAATATACTTTTAAGTTTTGTTCTTAATTTTATATAGCTAAAGGGTGTGGGAGACATGATTGGGTCATCAATCGTCATGTATGACCATTAATGAATTGCTACACCATGGTTGGCATGGATTAAACCATGGCAAGCATGTGCCTCCTTCCCTTTTTCAATATTTCGTTGTTTGAGTCATGATCACACCCTTAGGGTATTGGTTTTGAATGATGGATTAAAAGTGAGTGACATAACGCTGACGTGGAGGGTCATGGAAATCATAAGGGTCATAACCACACCCTATAACATAATAACTTAATTATAACATCTTAGTGTGTGAATCCAAGATGCGTAGTTGACATGAATTCGGGACAAATATTAATGTTGAAATAATTTTGGTGTACGAAATATATTTTAGTCAAAATATATAAATGTTTAATTAGTGTTGACATCACATATGCTCTCAACTTTGCATGCCCTTCTTCTGTCTGCTCTAAACCCCAACAAACAACTATGACAAAGTACATAGTGTGCATGTGAGAGTCGAATTTGTATTACTCGGGATTAGTTCGCGAAAAGCTTGAATTGTACTAAACTAAAACAAGCCTGATCCCAAGCTTTTTATAGTGGTGTGCAGTGGCGGACCCAGAAATTATTTGCTGGGGGTGCGGATAAGGTGTTTAACCATATTTTCAAGAGGTGCGGTCGGGTTTTTTGCCTAAAATATACACTATTTTTTTTTCATGGGGTGCGGCCGCCCACCCTGGCCAAAGGGTAGGTCCGCCCTTGGTGGTGTGAGCTTAAGCAAGTTTAATTAAATATACCACATGTAGTCGAACCTATTACCAGGTATATACATGGGCGGAGCTTTTAATTGGGAGGGGGCGGCCGACCTCTCGAACTTTTCGCTCAGTAGTGGAGAGTATGTATCTTTCATATAGAAATTTTTGGGTATATACGTTTTCGACCCCTGGGTTTTATATAAATTTTTAGATCCGGTAACTTTTGCCCCCGGTCGAAAATTTCAAACTTCGCCACTAGGTATATTGTTTTTAGTCTGTTTCACTTGGGCTTGTGTCATACTATACTTGAACACTTGTTTAAGTATATAAATTATATGTATTACATAATTTGATGACAAATAAATACATATATTGAAAGCATAGGAAAAACAAGCCTCCCTAAAAACACAACCTCGTATAGATACTTATACGGCAATGTTCTTAAATCCTGACCAATTGGACCATAAACCGTCTACACAACACAACCGGTCAGACAGACAACCACTATATATATATAGTGGTAAGATCAAATAAAAAGTTTATTTTGCCTAAGCAGGATGAGAATGAATCTTAACCATTCATTTTTCAAATCAATGGTTAAGATGAAAGTGTAGGAGAAAGGAGGAGTGCAAGGGTATCTTGGAAAAATCCTATTTATAGACTTTCTCTCTCCACATGCAAGACACATACATATTCCACCCCCATATTTTAAATGTTCATAACTTTTTTATACGACATTATTTTTTTATAAAAATTTCACCGTAAAATCGAGCGTATTTTTATCTTTAATTGAGTACCATATTGCTATATAAAATATGAAGACTAAAAAAACCCACTAAAATGTGTTGTATTTCTATGTTGTATAACATTTTTTTGTACTGGGTTTTGTACTATACTTTTATGCTAAATTTTTTGTGCTGAATTTTTTTGTCTTAAATTTTTCTTCTCAATTTTTTTGTGTGCTAGATTTTTTTGTACTACATTTTTTTGCTGAATTTTTTCGTGCTATATTTTTTGTACTAGATTTTTTTGTACTATATTTTTTTATAAGAAAAATTACAAGTTTTGTCCTTTATCTTTATACCACTTTTCATGCGGTGTCCTTTTTAACGAATGTTGACAGGCGGTGTCCTTTACTAGGTATTTTGTTGCAAGTTTAGTCCTTTACACCCAACCCAGTTAAAAAACCCTGTTAATTGTTGGGTGTAAAGGACTAAACTTGCAACAAAATACCTAGGTAAATGACTAAACTTGTAACAAAATACCTAGTAAAGGACACCGTCTGTCAACAATTAATAGGGTTTTTTAACTGGGTTGGGTGTAAAGGACTAAACTTGCAACAAAATACCTAGTTTAGGACACCGCCTGTCAACATTCGTTAAAAAGGACACCGCCTGAAAAGTGGTATAAAGATAAAGGACAAAACTTGTAATTTTTCCTTTTTTATACTACATTTTTTGTGCTATATTTTTTTGCAATGCATTTTTTGTGCTATATTTTTTTGTACTATTTTTTTTTTGTGTTGTATTTTTAAAAAACAAAAGGGGTGTCACATGTCATTTTCACTTCTATTTATAAGGACCAAAATGCCCTTCATTCCTACTTATTAGGAGTGACACATGTCATAATCACAATCATTCTTATGCTACTTAGGCAAAATCCACTTTTTAGTGGATCATTCCCCTATATATATATATATATATATATATAGGGGAAGGATAAATCGAAAACCGACTTGAGTTGAGAAAACTCAGAAAACCTTTGTAAAAAACCCATGTAAACTCAAGAAACATTTCTAAAAAAATAGAAAATGTAATATACATATATTTGAACATTTTTAAAAAAGAAACACAAAAAACACCAAGTAGTTTTTTTTTGGGTTATTAGATTTTATCACCCTCAACTATTGGCTATTGGCTGCTGCCACCCTCAACTATCACTTTAACGCCCGTCACCCTCAACTTAACACTTAATGTGTTCTATCACCACGTCATTAACTAATCACTAACTTTTGATCCTGTTACTACACTTTTTGAGGTGTCATAGGGATCTTGAGAAGGTTTTAGGGATCTTAGGACACCCCCAAAAGTATAGTAACAGGATCAAAAGTTTGTGATCTTGTGACAGAACACACTAATTGTTAAGTTGGGGGTGGCGGCCGTCAAAGTGATAGTTGGGGGTGGCAACGACAATGGTCAATAGTTAATGGTGATAAAATCCAATAACCCTTTTTTTTAAATGTTAAAAATTTCAGGTTACATAATATATATGTCCAAAAAAAATGTAACATACAAATTTTCAACATTAAAAAAAAATAACTAGTAAGCGTTTTTTTCATAAATAGGTTCGTGTATATTTATATTACATTCCCTAATTTTTTAGAAAAAAAAATAAAAATGTTACATAGGATTTATTTGGGTTTTCTTAACTCACATGGGCTTTCTATTTATCTTTCCCATATATATATATATCCAGTTTTCATACAAAGTGTACAAAGTAATAAAACACCACAATTTCAGTCATAAAACATACTCAAAACTCACAAATAACAGAGTGAAGATCACTAAAACAAATACCGAAACTCTAACAGTCCATAAAAACTTCAAATACACCATCGTAGAACTATGAATATAAAACACAACATGATAATCGACATAAAACACACTAATGTTAGTAATTCGATAATCAAAGCCTTATCATCCAAAACACAACACAAATAGGGTTGTAAACGAGCCGAGTCGAGCCGAGCTAGACCTAGCTCGAGCTCGGCTCGAACTCAATTCGAGCTGGCTCGGCTCGAGCTCGAATTTCAAATTGAGCTGAGATTTGAGGCTCTTTTTTCGACTCGATTAAAATTCGAGCTAGCTCGGCTCGGCTTGATCTAACTCGAACTAACAAAGAAGTGTAAAATTTACTACTTAAAAAGCCCTAAAAAATGAATCCCTTCATAGACTAAGGGCCATAATTTCAATTTAACTTAACCAAATTGCTAAATATGCAAGTATAAATAGCTAATTCACTTTGTGCATTGTCTTTGTCTTCTTTTATAGGGAAGATACTCCATTAGTTTTTGGTTACTAAGCAATGTGGGACAAAAAGTGAAGGATGTAAACCTTATCGAGGCAGCTCACGAGCCGAGCCAGGCCAAGCTCGTACTCGCCTCGTTTACAAACCAAGCCGAGCCGAGCTGGCTCGTTTACAACAGAGCCAATTTCGAGTCGAGCTTTTTTCGAGCGAGCTGCGAGCCACGAGTTTTTGAACACCCCTAAACACAAAAGCCACAAATATGGTGTTTTAGTAATCTTCACTTTATTATTTGTGGATTTTGAGTGCGTTTTATGATTGAAATTATGGAGTTTTATGATTTTTTAACACTTTGTAGGAAAAATGAACTTTGTAGTCAACTCCCACCCAATGCACACACAAATTTTTAAATTATTTATTACATCATCTGAAACTTAAAACCGCTTCAGCCAGTAAACCTGTAAGACGACTGATACAATGAGAGTCCTGATATAAAAACATTGGTTAGAATGTAACACGTATAAAAGTTGTAAATAGGCAGGTAATAGAAGGGCAGAATTGTGAGGATAAGTAATTAAATATGACAAGGGACATTCCATGGGGACCGGGTGCAATGGGCATCCCCCCACAATGGCTCTCAATGTCTCATTTTCTGCCAACATTTAGAATCGTATCTCTAGCGGTGAAGATTCCTCTTCTTTATTATTTATATTTCACTAATTTTATAATTAAATTTTAAAGTGGGTCCTACATAATAAATAATATTCACCTATGAAACTTTGACATATTAAAAAAACCTTGTTGTAATGCGTTGTCAAAAATAATTAATATATCTATTAATCTCATACAAAATAACAAAAAACTAGATGTAACACCCGCCGCGTTGCGTCCGGGTTGAGATTCACATATCATAGAAGCTAAAAGATTGTCTGGTTTTCGTTCGACTCATTACGGCATCAACACTCGCCAAAGTAACCAAAAGAGAAAACATCGAGTCAAAGAGTTGTATCAATATGAATAGATACAAATTGCATTTACAAAAGGAGGTAATATAATGATATGTTAGAATAAACGGACCAACATGTTTGGCTCAGATTAGTCGACTAATATAGCGTGGTTCAGATCTGTCTATTAGACCACCATGGCTGCATCAGAGGTTGCAAATAGAGAAACTCGCACTTTCCGTCCTCCGATCCTGCTACGCCAAGAGCCGATCGCGACTTAACTCATCTTAGCCTCTTGCACCTAGATGTATATCAGCTCCAAACACCTACACATAGACATAAGTGAAATAGAGTAGAAAGAAGCCAGCCAAATACAAAATAGACACACGATGAAATCAAGTGATTTAGGGAAATTATAAATTTAAGAACTTATCATTCAAGAAGTCACATCAAGGTACCCTTTGATACTGAGAGAAGAAGAATTTAACATGCCAAGATCATATAAGTATTAGATTTCACTATGTATCATAAATACAAGCAACAAAGTTTAGTTAGAAAGAAAAAAAATTACAAAGAAACCTTCATTTCAAATTGCTGAAGACACACGGTTAGAAATAAACCTAACATATGTAAAGTTTGTACAACCCCACGCAAACACTTATATGGGGGAAAAGAATTATAACAGATATAAAAAACAATAGATATATGAAAGAGCAATTAAGAAACAATTATAAAGTTATATGAAAGAGCAATTAAGGGGGATATGAACGATGGGTGTGTGTGATATTAGATGCAGAAAGATGGGTAGGACATAAATGGTCCCTCATATTAATAATACATAGATTACATAAATAGTTCCTGACAATATATAAGGGTATTTTTGTCATTATATTCAAACTCAATCGAAAATTTAATGAAAATTAGCCTTAATACCTCAAGTTATTACAAAATTAAAAGTTAAAACCTCAAAGAGTGACTTAAACTATTAATAACTGACCTTGTTACTTTCCACAAACCATAAGGACTAACGGTGTAATTAATTCTACCATTAAAGAAATAAATTGAAGATGAGATTTGAAAAGAACAAATTGGGTATCGTGAATATGTTTTTAAACTAAAAGGATGAGATTAAAGAACTTACAACTTCATCAGATCCATCTCTCTAAATAGCCTTTGGTCATGCCAATTTGCGCACTCGGCCTCGTAGCTGAACCTGGAGCCTTGTTGGCTGACCTTTCGTCAGTTCGGTTAACTTTAATCACCTCAACAATTACCAGCAGAAACCCTAACTATCGATTGTGCAGTACGGCTAAATAATATACATCATTACACACGTTAACTTCCCTCTTTCATGGTTCATTTATAACACAAATTACTTCAATTGACAATAAAATACTTCAATTCGAACACGTGAAAACACATATACACAACTAAATTTGAAAATGACGTTGATATAATCTACGATTGTAGCCCTAATTTGTTACGAAAGTGAAATCAGACACTCTAAAAAAATATAGGAAAAAAGGCATACCTGTTAGGGATCCTCGAAATTCTCTATAGTTTAGGGCTAATTTCTTGCTCTGTTACAACAATGCAGGAATTTTGCAGATCTATTGAGATAAAAATGTTAGGGTTCGTATTTGGGGTCGGATCTTGATCGGAATCATAAGAAGCAAATGTTGGAAAATTTCGAGTAACAAAAAAGAAAATTGTACCTGAGAAGAATAACAAAATAAGAAATTTGTACCTGAGAAGAAGAACAAAATAAGAAATTTGTACCTGAGAAGAAGAACAACTGCAAAATGAACTCTCAATCTATGAGACGCCATCCAAAGAACTCTCAAACCATCGGACACCATCCATTGAACTCTCAGTCACCGTTGCCAGACCGACAGTCGGGTTGTAATTCACCGGTGATCTTAGTCACCGCTGCCGGAATCGTGACCTGCCGTCCCACCCACTCTCTCTCGCATGTTCACTCTCTATTATCCGCGAGTGGCAAGCAGGAACAATTACAATCACCTACGACACAACAAAGCTCTGAAGCTTGTAACTATAAATTGGGGATACAGGATGAAGAAGAGCAATCAAAGTTTTTTTTTGAAACACTCCCCAAGCATGGGGTACAAGTGATGATGCACACATAACTTGCTAATTTATATAGGTTTTAATATTCGAGTTCTAAAAAGAAATAATAAAAAAATAAAATAGAGATATACGAATAAAATGGCGTACACTATTATATATATATATATATATATATATATATATATATATATATATATATATATATATATATACTAGTCACTTACCCGCGCGATGCGGCGGGAGTGGCGATTTACAATAGGATACTCGTTTACCGTTAGTTTATCCGTCGTCTCGTGATATATCGTATAGTACTTAAGTTAGTTTTCTTATTCGTGATCTTGTACAAGAATAGTACAACAATGAATGGGAACATGTCATCTTCAGAAAGGGTTAGAGTGGGCATTTATCAATCGCAAATTACAAAAGCAGAAATGAGGGCCCGGAACACTAATCCACACCCCGATAGCCGATACGGATATGATTGAAAAACACACAACCTGGCCGGTTGTATGAGCTTATTAACATTTTATAATATTTTGGATATATATTTACGTAAATCATTAATTGCAGAATAAAAGTTTAAAACTATTATTGACACTTAATTTTAATAGTAAAAACTTTGGTTACATAAATATGCTCAACTCACTGTTTTTAATACGTTATATAATATGTAGTTTTTGTTTTCTTTTTTTCTAATTCTTATTATCCAATACATTATGAACATAACGTATGATTGATTAGTTGCAATGTTGAGGAAATGACACTATGTATGTAACCCCAACACATTTTCACCTCGTTATAACTAAAGCTACATATACTGTATGAGACCCCAACACATTTTCACCAACTAAACCCACATATACTTCCACATCTTTTTGTATCTTTCATCAATGAAAAGGCTTAATAAATATTATGTAAAATAATTAATGTTCTCACATAACTTTGAAATAGAACATGCTTTTTAAAGTTCCTCGGACCACCATTTTAAAGTTCATACAAATCAACTTTTGACAAAACACTTTTGACAATAGTTTTTTTTGTTTGAAATAATTAGTGTGATGAATATGATTACCAAACTATATGATTACCATAATCTAAACTTTTAATAAATCAATATAAAAAATCTGACCCGTTTCCTTCGAACTTTTTATTTTACTCATTCAGCCCATTAGAAAAGAAGTCAAATTGTCCCCTTTATAAGCATACGGGTCGAAATTGCACCTCTGCTACAATTTTTTTACGCCATCAGATTTAAAAAATAGTGAATGTTATACTTGATGAGGTGGTTTCACAATAGAAGTCTTCCAAGTTCCAACTGCAAACGATAAAGACGAAGGAAGATTTCTTTTACTCATAGACCACCTACTTTTTCCGGTTCCGTTTTTCTTCCAAAAAGACAAGGTTTCAAATCATCAGAATAAGCAAAAAGACTTCCGGAATGTGAAATAGTGCTGCAAACGATCTTTCTCAAACCCTTGCTCTTAACTCGAAATCTTTGAAGCTGTTTATCTCATTTGATCCAACTGATACATCTACAACTACAACTTGCACCTGTGATAATCAATGTATCCAAAATAAAGATCACATTTTGATATAAACCCGCATCACAAAATCAAAAATTTGGTAGCAAAGAAGAACTAAAGATCACATTTTGATATAAACCCACATCACAAAATAAAAAATTGGTAGCAAAGGAGCACTAAAGATCACATCACAAATCAAAAATTGGTAGCAAAGAAGCACTAAAGATCACATTTTGATATAAACCCACATCACAAAATCAAAAACTGGTAGCAAAGAAGCACTAAAGATCACATTTTGATATAAACCCACATCACAAAATCATAAATTGGTAGCAAAGAAGCACAAATGAGTTCAATCTAAAGTAAAACCTAAGACCCACATCACATATGTAACACATAACTCTCTAATCCAACAACTGTTACAAAAACGTCATCAAAACGAATAAATTCAGTTATCACAAAAGACACAAAGCCTAAAGTCAACAAAAAAAATATGAGAAAAAGGAAAGAGAACAAACCAGGCTGTATCGGAAAATCTGTCGTCACAGTTGACTTTTGACCGTTTGATATAATATCAACTTGCAAAATTCACCCAACATCATACGTCTTTTCCTACACCATCAAACGCTTACAGTGTGATGGTGCTCCTAAGCTCACACGAGGCTCGATGAGTCTGTTTCTTTTTAAGTCAGGCATTACAAATCACCTTTCATATCAATACACACCCCAACGAAATGGGGTAACTGAGTGGAAAAAACTGTCATTTGGCTTACATTTGGCTTACGACTGATCAGGTCTTGCTCTTTCTCAAGTTTTAGATCTTCAAAGTTATCAAGTATTCATCATATTACAAGCATTGTCATGGTTTCAAAACCTCATATATGTATAATAGTAAATCTAGATATCAAGTAAAACCTTAATTAGATACGAAAATATCACCCAGAACACAATTTTGCATAAACTGAGAAGTGAGAGGCCAAACAAGCCGCAACATTTCAAGTTCTAAAAAGATCAACGACAAAAGACTTAGCTATTACTCGTTACAACATTACCCTTGCTCCCTCCAAACATAAAGATAACTTCACAATGGCATTTCAGTCACAACACACTTTAATACCCGTATTTCCCTCCGTACACAGATCCACCATGGTCAGCAGCAGGTGGTGGTGCATGGGCGGCAAGAGGTGGTTGAGACGGGTAAGCAGGAGTATGACCCGGGTAAGGGTTATAGCTTCCTTGGGCAGGTGGCTGAGCAGTTGAATTCTGAGCTGATGTTGCCGCTTCAGCAACAAAATTCTGAACCAACAAACAAAACAAAAAAAAAGGAAATATTGATTACCCACCAAAAGAAGTATACGACACATTAAATTGGTTACTAATAATCTCTAATGGGTCATCAGTAAGACCTCTTGTTTCTCGTATAGCAATGGTTGCACCACTGGCCCGTCTAATATAACTAATATTAGTGCCAATTACAGCATCGGCATATGAAAGAAGATTTGCATGTTCTGTGAGACCTACACATAAATAGCATCTCACTTTTGTGAATTTCGTTCAAACGTTTGTTTTTTCGCATTTGGATCCAAAAGGTTTGAAATCTTGGCATTTTTATTCGACTCATTAACCCCATCCATTTTTCTCCGTTAAGTGAGGGCCATTTATGTCTTTTAGTCGTTTTTTATTAAAAAGTCGGGTGAAAATGGCAAGATTTCAAACCTTTTGGATCCAGATGCGAAAAAAAAAATCTTTGGACGAAATTCCCAAAAGTAGCCAAACCTCAGTAACGAAAATGGCATTTTACTCTACAATCCCAAGAACCAGAACACACCTGTAAATCAAATAAAAATAATACTTAGAACGTATGTAACGTAGAAATGAAAACTGAAATAGATGGAAAAAAGAGGACCATATTCGCAGTAGGCTGTGCTGCAACACTTTGCACAGAAGTAGTATGTCCACGAAGAGTTCTATAAACTGCAAGCTTTAGGTTCTGTGCACGTGGCTCTGCGTAAACATTTAAAGAGAACATTATCTTGAAGCCGTGAATTCCAAAAGTCTGTTATAAGTAAAAAAAATGTAAAATTAAACAAAAGTCTCTTATAAGTAAAAAAAATGTAAAAAAAAATGTAAAATTCCAAAAGCTGTGAATTCCAAAAGTCTGTTTAAAGAGAACATTGCTTTGTTTATCTGAATTGAATACACTTCAATCGTCTTCGCCTACTACCACAATCACCATTGTCCACGGGTAAAACTGTAACAAACAGAAGCAACTATCAGTTTGATAAACAACACACATTGTTCGTGTCCATGGTGGAGTTCGTGTCTTTGACACGGTGTCTTTTTAGTGTTTAAACATGTTTGACCTATTAAAGATTAAAAAAACTACAAGGCCTCCTACACAAGTCGTTGGAATGTTGTACCCATTCCCATAGCCTTCTGTGCAAATTTCTTGAGCTCCCTAATTGCCTTGGCTGCGTTCCTCTTAATGTGTTGTCACACAAAAAAGTTTCCTACAAATGGCAAAACAAAGCATCAAAATAAAGTTATTTCCATCACCAGCAAACAAAAATAATAGAAAAAAACAAAACATAGGAACCAAAACTAAACCATGGCAAGCCTAAATCACTACAAACCTCTTTCAGACATTGCAATTTCTAAATTCAGAAGATCAACCATGGCTAGCCTAAATCACTGCAAACCTCTTTCATACCTATAAAGATAAAATCCACACACATCAAAATTGTAACTTTTTACTTTAAAAACAGATACAACAAATGAGTCCAACAGTTGACTTTTTAAGCGTCAAATGAGTTAAGCTTTGACTTCAAAATCGACACAAACTGGTATGTTTTATATAGAAATCTGTACATGGACACAAATCAGACAAAAAAAAAGTTCTAATCTCAACAGAGTAACATAATCAACATAATCATTATGAGCATGATGTTTAACATCAGTTAGGTACCCAATCTCGATCACACTCCTTCATACCTATAAAGATAAAATCCACACACATCAAAATTGTAACTTTTTACTTTAAAAACAGATACAGCAAATGAGTCCAACAGTTGACTTTTTAAGCGTCAAATGAGTTAAGCTTTGACTTCAAAATCGACACAAACTGGTATGTTTTATATAGAAATCTGTACATGGACACAAATCAGACAAAAAAAAAAGTTCTAATCTCAACAGAGTAACATAATCAACATAATCATTTAATGAAGTCTATAAAAGTAAACATGCAAAAGATTTCAAGAATTTCATAATCTCAACAGAGTAACATAAACTTGAAACTGGATCGATTTTGTGTGTTTACCTTCATCTGAAACATGATTCCAGAGAGATTCATGGACAGACAGTCACCTGATTCCGCAAATCTGTGGATCCCTTGTTCAAATCTGTGGATCCCATGGTGCCTTCGACATCTGAAAAGCATATAGAAACTACCGTCAAACATCATGAAACCCTAGATTAAACGGTATCAGTTCTTACCAAGTTGCCAGATAAAGCTTGTGATAGATCTCATGAAACCCTAGATCTGCTCATCAAACGGATCTGGTGATAGATTCAAACGGATCTGGTGATAGATCTCATGAAACCCTAGATCGCCGAGAGAGAGAGAGAGAGAGAAGAGAGAGAGAAGATCTGATGTTATTTTGTGAGATGTGTGAGGAATGAGAGAGAAAGCAATTGGTGATCCGTGTGAAGTCAAATGGACGGTCCAGATGATGATCCGTGTGAAAAGGTGAAAAACATGGACGGTTGTAGATGATCCGGGTAAAGGGTAATTTGTTTGTGTTTTCTTGTGCCTTAAGACTTGTACATTGTGCTTGAAGTGTTTTTTCAACACCTTGTTGAATTACCATCTTGTCCTTCTAATATGCTTATTAAAGTAGTATAGATATATATATATATATGGTAAGGTTCATGCGAGAACCACCTTTATTGAGAAAACCGCGAGAACCAATGTGAACACAACCTAAAATAGCTAAAAATAAAAAAAACCTAACCCCCACCCCACCCCAAGCTAAATGCTAAAAACTAAAACCCCCAACAAAACCTAAAAAAACCTAACCCCACCCCACCCCCAAACTAAAATGCTAAAAACTAAACCCCTAAAAAACTTAAAAAAATCAAAATTTTTTTTTTTTAATATTTTTTATGTTAAAATCGCTACTTTTAGTAGCAAAAATAAATTTTTTTTAAAAAATAATTTTTTTCTACTAAAAGTAGCGATTTTAACATAAAAAATATTAAAAAAAAATTGTGTGTGTTTTTACCTATTTTTAGGCATTTTTGGTTGTGTTCACATTGGTTCTCGCGGTTCTCGCAATAATGGGTGGTTCATAACGGATCTTTATATATATATAGGACAAAGATCCGTTAGGAACCACCCCTTATTGCGAGAACCAATGTGAACACAACCAAAAATGCCTAAAAATAGCTAAAAAACACACAATTTTTTTATGTTAAAATCGCTATATATATATATATATATATATATATATATATATGACAAAGATCCATTAGGAACCACCCCTTATTGCGAGAACCAATGTGAATACAACCAAAAATGCCTAAAAACAGCTAAAAAACACACAAATTTTTTTTAATATTTTTATCTTAAAATCGCTACTTTTAGTAGCCCAAAAAAAAAATTAAAAAAAATTAAAATTTTTTTTTTGGCTACTAAAAGTAGCGATTTTAACATAAAAAAATATTAAAATTTTTTTTTTTTGATTTTTTTTTGAATCGCAAACGCTAAATGCAAGTTAATTATAGTGATTGTATGTTAGATATAGTAGTTATGTTATTTGTGTTACTAATGGAAAATACTATCGCATCGCAACGCTCAACACGCGAATCGAAACGACAAAACTCATCACGCCGAGCACTTTGATCGAGTGGCCAACCGATCGAGTGGCCATCCGATCGGACTGCCATCCGATCAAGTTGTCACCCGATCGGGTTGCCACCCGATCGTGTTGCCACCCGATCGACTAGCCACTTTTCCCACTTTCCTTTTTGGAAAACCCTATAAATACCCACCAGTCACATCATTTGTGATGTGACAGCTCCCTTGTTCGACCAGCCGACTTCATGCCCTCATTTCTCTCGATTCTTGTACGTTTTCAACCTAAATCTTGTATTTCTATGATCTACACACACTTCTACATCATTTTCACCTTTGAATCTTAACTTTTAACCGTGAAATCACTGGATTTGAGGTGTTATAGGATGATGTCATCATGGAGTTCTATGAACTTCAATGTTTGGCTTCATTCCACCAAGAACAACTTAGATCTGAAGGACTTCCACATGAATAAACAATATTTTCGTATAAATCTACAAAAATTCATGGTTAAAAGGATTGAGAGAAGGTTTTCCAACTTTCTCTCAACTCTTTTACACTCAACGCACTCAAAACTGATAGAATCGGAGCTCGTTCTGATCTCCTACTCGTTCTTAGTGATGGGTTAGTTCAAGATCTGAATTCTATCCAAGAGATAATCGATTTCGGGTTTGAATATGAACAACCGTCTCGAACTGTGAACCGGCCGGACTAGGGTGGTTCCTGTTCAATCGGGTCACTTGAGTTAAGATAGGGTTCCTGTTGTTTAAACAAGTTATCATAACGTCTCGTTCAACATTGCAAAGCCCACAACGAAACCAAGTGTCAAGACGATCTGGACGTTGGGACGGATTGCCGTCCGATCGGATTGCCGTCCGATCGGATTTCCATCCGATCGGATTGCCATCCGATCGGATTGCCATCCGATCGACCGGCCATCCGATCGGGTTGCACTTGGTTCTACCCTTAAACTTTTATTCAAAATTCCAAGGTTCTGAACGATGATCGGTTTGCCGTCCGATCGGATTGCCATCCGATCGAACGACCACCCGATCGAGTGACGTCTGGGACTTTGGGTACTTGAATCAATTTTCAAGAAACATCAGTAACTAACGGATTGCCACCCAATCGGATAGCCATATGATCGAGTGACCGTCCTGCTGTGAACTTATTCTCAAACTAAGAAGCCTCGCCAATCGGATCGCCGTCCGATCGAACCGATGTCCGATCGAACGACCTGAAGGGTAGAGATACTTCTCTATTTTTAAAATGCTACAACGAAAACTTCAAAGGGCAAACCATCATACACAAACACATCCTCACCAAACGAGGTGTCAATCCAATTGAATGGCCATTCGATCGGATGACCATCCGAACGGATTGCCACCCGATCGACTGGCCATCCGATCGGATTGCCATCCTATCGGATTACCATCCGATACTTGGTACACTTGCATCGTTTTACGCGCCGCTCATCGTTTATGCTACCATTAACTGTTCAGGCTAATTTCTCAAGCACTCCCTTCAATCCAAGGCAGTGTTTATTAAGTTAAACGCTATCTGTGAGTATACTTGATCCCTTTTTGCTTTATGCACTTTTGGGTGTTACATACGTTACTTATTCTAAATCACATCGAACACACAACGCAAACACTATTTATATGAGCGACCTCTAATGCATGTTATACGTGACTCGATGAATGCCTGTTTGTTATGTTAACACATTGATTGTTGTCTACCTGCCTTAGCAACAATAGTACTATAGTTTGGACTCAACACCTGTTCACTCAGGGGTTGTTAAGGACAATTACTTCATGTGTTCACAGTGGTGAACATGTGATGCGCACTCGCTACTCGCAATCAACTTGCAGTCATCGGTATTGATAGGATCTTTGTCGATAACTTACATGCTTCACATTATACGTTATACATGCATGTTATGCGTAAACGATTTCGAACTATATATGCTATTATCAAACTTGTATGCTCACCTTTACACTATGTGTATTGACCTATATTTTAACGTATGTGACAGGTGCTTAAAATGCTAGGGATTGCTGTGCTTTGATGAATCAAGCTAGGGGTCTAGTTATGTCACGCTTAAATCTGAGTCGTCGGAGCAGTATTTGTTTATGAGACAATTATTTGTAATAACTGTTTTTATTTGGATATGTTGTGGTATGGGACATGACATTTTAATTATCTGGTAATGAATAGTTGTTATGGATACTCATGGACAATTTGTTTCGCTCAGTGCCATGCCCTGATGTTTCCACCATCGGTTGGGGTGTGACACCCCAAACGCCATATTTAATATATACCATTCGTCTTAGAAACGCAAAAAAACCCAAACATCAAATATCTTCTAAACCAAAACGTTTATTTGAAATTCAGTTTGGTTGTCTGTAAGGTTTCACTCAATGTAATGGACAAAAATCCTTAAGTGAGGATATTGTCCATTTCATTGAGTAAAATCTTATTGACTTTATCATCAACCTCCTTCCAATTTATAACGCCAAAACATACAACAATATTATTGAGGTTTGTTGTCAATAAAGCTTAGCTGTATGAGGTGGACAACATTGTCAGTTATCTTTCTTAACCGAGGATTAACAATGTTGTCCATCTCATACAGCAAAACATTATTGATTTTAGCATGATCAAAATTTCAGGTTTAAGATGCTTTTGCTTAGTGGCGTTCTTTTTATTGGTAAAACGCCAAAATTAAAAAATCAAACATCGTTTCATTTGAAAATTCAAGATTGTTGGCTGAAAGGGTGTAAACTCAATAACATTTTGTTGCATGAGATGGACAAACCTTCAAGAAAAAGATGATGATGTCAGACTTTGTGCTTCCAAACGGTGACAAAGAAAACTACTTGAAAAACAAAAAAAGAAAATGAAACCAGTTAACATGATTCCAAAAAGAAGAAAGAGACTAGTGACAGTGAAGATTTGGAAGATCAATTGTTTATATATATATATTTTTTTAATTTTCTTTTTTCAGTTGATTGTTAGATAATAAAAACGCCGTATATAATAAAAACCCCAGACACCCAAATGCTTGTTAAAACGCTATCATGCCGTAAAACGCCCCAAAAACTGCTAAACTATAATATAATTACTTTGGAAAAGTATTATAAAAAACCCAAAATTAAAAAAATAAAATAAAAACCAAACTTAAAAATGTAACTAGAAACAGTAACTACAAAACAGTAAAAATGAAGAGACAAAAAAATTATTATATTAAAATCTAAAATGCCAAACTTGAAAGACGGGACGTGTTACAGACTTCAGAGATAAAAGCTTGTCAAAAACAATAATTACCAATAGTAACTGAAACGGCACCGCCTAACCTACGCCGCCAAAAGAAATCCTATAAAATAATAACCCTCAACAACTTCCATTTAATCAAAAAAAAAAAAAAAAAAAACAAACGTCAAATACTACTAAATACCACTCACTGTAAAACGCCAAAAAATCAAAGATGGCTAATATGCTTTCTTGGATATTCAGTATTGTTATTCGTGAAGTTTCACTGAATGGATTGTTAGCTAAGAGGAGTAACTCAGTAAGATTTTCCTGCATGAGATGGATAAATCTTCAAGAAAAAGATATTGATGACAATCAAATGTCATTTTGTGTTCTTTGTTCTTGAATAAGACTTGGATGGGGAGAAGAGATGAATGACACTGAAGAGTGGGATGATTATAAACATGAAGATCAAGATGAAGAAAAAGCGAAAAACTCACCCACACGTCATAGATCTATGTCCCCAAACATCCAGAAAAAGCCGTATATAAGAAGAGAGAGACTGATGACAGTGAGTATATTTGGTGACAGTTCTTGTACTATTAAAGAAGAGAGAGACTGATGACAGTGAAGATTGTGAAGAGAGATCCGATTAGGATTTTTAATTTATTTTCTTCACTTCTATTTTTTTTCATTTTGGTTGTAATATAATTGTCCAAATGTAAAACGCCAAGATACCACAAACGGCAAAATGTATATAAAAAATATTAGAACAATGGGCAATCTTGTTTAAAACGCCTTGAAAAAACGCCATTTAGATAGATTTCCTGACCCCCTGGCATACGATTTGAAAAACGCCATAAACGCCAAAATGTTAATACAATGGAACCATTAAACGCCATTAATTATTGAATTTGGTTAACGCCAAAAATCTTAAACACCAAAAATAAAACAATATTGTTAAAAGCGGAACTAGAAAAGGAGAAGATAAAAGGACAAAAAAGCCCCCCCCCCCCCCCCCCCGCCCTTCTCTATGCCGTGTGACACGTGTTGAGCCAGGATGTGTTCTCACACTTTTGAGCGTTTTCTCCTGATCTCGTTTATATATATATATATATATATATATCTAAAATGAGAACCACCTCGAGTTGTAAGAACCGTGAGAACTACACCGTACGGGGCGAGGTGGACCAATTTTTTTTTTC
>JARYGA010001477.1:0-49075 GCA_030545235.1 Helianthus tuberosus | reverse complement strand
TAGGCTTGAGGCTTGACTTTAAACGGCGATTATATCATATGGAATTGAAAACCATTTTGTCCACATATATCAACTGTTGACTTTGAATTATTAAAAGTTAAAGCCAAAGGCCTCAATTTTCAACTTAATAGCTTATAGCATGTTATGCTGACTTTTTCGAGTTCAAACTCTAAATTTGGTTGACGAGATACGAGAATTTCAATATATTTTTGTTGAGAGACGACAAACTCTTTCTTTATCAATTCCGGTGTAAACGATATGACATTGTTATTTGTTTCCATATTGCCGGCAATAAAATTTATGAATATATTTTTTTCTTAGGGGGAGCGGGGTGCATGCGGGAAGGGAAATCGGGGAGGGGGTTGCCGAGCGGGAAGGGTGCCGCCAACAAAGCGGGGAGGGAAATCGGGGGTGTTTATCGGGGAGGGTTCACCGCAACGAAGGAGAGAGAAGATGGTGGGCCACCCTCATTTTCAACCAATCAACATTTTTTTTTCTTTTTTGAATAAAAAAACAATTCCCCTAAAAGGGGAGTGCCGCCATCAAATTGGGGTGCGAGGGGAGTTGACGTGGTATAACCTGATTGGGTGCGCGTAAGAGAGGGGACTCCCCTAAGAGGGGAGTGCCCCTCTCACCCTTAGTTTTAAAGTCTTAAGTTGTTACAAGAGTTTTGGTTTTGCGTATGTCGTCTAAGGATGATTTATTTTATCACTATGTTTAGTTGAAATATTATAGTTCTTTCTGAAAAGGTGTGTCAATTGACGGTTAAGGCTGTTGATAAGCATTCAAGTTACAACAGCAGTAACTCAATAATTATCGATTGTCCAAGCTCCCCCTAAATATCAATTTTCATGCAATTTTCCATTAAACCTTCAAATCCGAAGTAATTCCAAAAAGCTTTTTAACAAGGTAACACATTTGTTTCCATACTAACCGGACAATGCAACATCCGTACGGGGATATCGGATATGCTCTTGACGCCACCAAAGAAACTACCTTGAACCCCAGTAAGGGGAGATGCCCCCTTGAAGTTGAACCACCAGGCTCGTTGGTGCTAGAAATCACAATATTCTCGAAAAAGCGTGTACGCCACGCTTAACTTTTATCGATGTTTTATTAAGTAAATCCAATTGCTAAAATGACTTAATAACATTAAAATCACCAATAGTTTATTTGACTCAATATGAAGTTGTTTCGAGGAGCATAATGGGTCCTTCGCATGGGATACTAGTACTACACATTCAATATCTTAATTGTATTTATCCTATGATCCACTTGGGTTAATTCAAACTAATAAATATTTAAACAGTTTATTCAATTGTTTTATTGCTTCTTTTGGGTTTGGTTAAGTGAGGTCCCTTAATTGTTTAAAAACAAAAAAAAAGGAAATTTTTTAAACTCAAACGAGGTTACCTTGCTCTTTTGAATTGATGGTGAAGGAGGATATTTAGTTTGTGGTTGGGCATACCTACCTACCATCGCCGTTTGGTCAGTCATCATTTTCTTGAGTATTTATCATTCATGACTAGCGTTGGTAAAGTTGCCAGAATTGTACCCCAAAATCAAACCTACTACCTCATACCCCAATAATGCCTCTCTACCAAAATTTTCAAATTCGTATAATGTATACATATTCGTGTCTAAAGGGATTTTTGTTTATTAGTATAGAAAGATTTGTATAAGTTAGTCAATTCTTTTAGAGTTAAATGTCATTTTAGTTTCTGTGTTTTGAGTCATTTTGCCAGTTTAGTCTAAAGGTTTGAAACGTTGTCATTTTAGTCCAAATAGTTTTAAACGTTGGCATTTTAGTCCACTGGGTTAACTCCATCCATCTTTATGTTAGCTAGAAGGGTAATTCGATTATTTCAAATGTAATTCTGTTAACTAGAAGGACAATTCGACTATATAAAATGATCGAACTACCCTTCTAGCTAACATAAAAAATGGATGGAGTTAACACAGTGGAGTAAAATGTCAACGCTTGAAACTATTTGGACTAAAATGACAACGTTTCAAACATTTGGAAAAACTGGTAAAATGGCCCAAACCACATGGATTAAAATGACATTTAACTCATTTTTTTAATTATGCTTTAGTTTCTTCCTAGTTAGTCAAGTTCTAATGAAATGCCGCCTTTAAAAAAATTTACCATTAATAAAAAACAGGTGACACCAGAAAAGAAAACCGCTATACGAATACAATCTTTAAAAGATACCGTAAACTAGATCTTTAGCACACCCACTAAAAGAATAAGCATATGAATACATTCCTTAAAAGATATTGTCAATCAAATCTTTAAAGGATCATTATCAATTTTACGAAAGAATAAATAGCTTTCGATATAAATCAACATGTGAGTGTGTAAATGTGCACATTTGGATGAGCATAAATGTTCACAGCTTGATGTTACATAAACCTAAAGATATTAAACTTTTATCATGTTATTTTATTATATTTTAATTATACATCATATGAATCTAAACTCAATATCTATTCTATATACCAAATATTTTATTATATTTAAATTATACAGTATATGAATCTAAACTCAGCATCTATTCTATATACCAAATAATGGACTTTACGAATCTACATAGATAAAAAAGTATCCCTTGAAATACTTATCGTAAATATACCAACCAAAAAAAAAGTAGATACTTCAAAAACCGTCTACACACTTATGCACATTGTTTTAATCATAATGCGTACAACTATGAAATCATACAACTGTACAGCTATGTAATCATCTAATTGTACAAGATCGAATCTAACTATATAATAAAAAGAAACCACTTTAGGGACACTTGTCATCATATTAGACCATCTTTTATAGATAATTATTATTTTAGTTTAATCTCTTCTAATTAATTGTAGATAACCCTCCTAACCCTCCTACTAAATATTATTAGTATCTTATAGATAATTATTATTTAGTTTAATCTTCTTCTCATTTATAATATTATTTATTTGAATTAATTATATTTGAACGTTTTGTTTAGTTTGGTATCAAATAGATTTTACGAAACTTAAAATAAAATTAACTAATATTATTTATCATTTATACATTTACGGAGTTTTAAATAAAGGGTTAAACTAGGTTAGAACCATGTGTATTACACAGGTTGAATAAATATAATTTTATATACTAAATAATAAAATAGTTACATCTTTTAAAAACTCGTGTATTGCACATCTTTTACTTTGTTTTTTTATTTATTATTAGGTTAGAAACTTACTTATTATCTAATGTTGGATAATCAGCAGAAAAAAAGAAAAGGAATATTTTAGTAAAAAATATAAATATACAAGAGATAAGCTGGATATTATGATTTAATATTATTATTTCATTGGAGTATAAAACAGGATAATGAGATCCTTTATTAGAAATATGATTCTAAATATACAATGTATAAAAAATATATATGTTCTACATGTATTGAATAAATCATTTAACGAAACAGCTGATTAAAATAAATATTTTTATTTTAATATGTGATTATCAGTTATCTTTGTCCTTATCAGCAAAATATAAAAACAAGAGTAAACTTCCGTTTTGCTCCCTGTGGTTTGGTCACTTTAACGGTTTTGCCCCAAACCTTTAAAAATAGCCATTTTCCTCCAATAGTTTGCTATGGTTTTTCCATTTTTCTTCCTGCGGGGAGCAAAATGGAAAAATAGACAATTTGGATGGAGTTAGAGGCGGGGAGCAAAATGGAAAAAAATCATAGCAAACTATTGGAGAAAAATGGTTATTTTTAAAGGTTTGGGGCAAAACCGTTAAAGTGAACAAACCACAGAGAGCAAAACGGAAGTTTACTCTAAAAACAATTAAAACTACCAATTAAATAAAATCTTTATCTTTATAAATATTTAAAACGCTAATATATTTTTTTAGATTTTAATAATTATTATATGGTTATAATAATTAATATATTATTATCAGTTATCTTTGTCTTTATCATTAAAATCTCTTCTACAAATTTTAAATTTAATATTATCAATAATTGACTTTCGATAATAAATATTTAGAAAAATAATTAAGACTGCCCCATAGAACGACATGTGTCCCTAACATGGTTTCTTTTATTATATGTATAGATTTGTTGAAACTTCGTTAACAAATTTTGCAACAATAAAATAATCTAATTTTATCACGAAAACCAAACTTTGTATTAATATATTAAATATTTTTATTTTCACTATACAAAATTACATTTACTCGACCCATGTAATACATGAGGTTTTTTAAGATATAACTTTTTATTATTTGATATATAAAGTTAGATTTATTTAATTCGTACAATACGCATGGTTTTTTAAGGATATATTTTTTTATTAATTAGTACAGAAAATTACATTTATTCAAACCGTGTAATGCGTATATTTTTAAAGATGTAATTTTTTATTATTTGGTATATAAAATTACATTTAGGGGCTGTTTGGTAGACTCTTAATGACCATTCAGATGCTACCTCTTAATGGTTTAAACCTCTGAATGAATAAGAGGTAATCTCAAGTCTGAATGGTTAAGAGGTAACCTCTGAATGATAAATCATCACATGTCACATTCTTCTAACTTCTCATTTGTAAAATTCTTAATGGTTTCATTAAGAGGTAGCCTCTAAATAACCATTCAGAGGCTACCAAACAACCCCTTATTCAACCCGTGTAATATATGAGATTTTTTAAATATGTATTATTTTATTATTTGGTAAACAATATTACATTTATTCAACCCGTGTAATACACATGGTTTTAAAGATATAACTTTTTTATTTGGCATATAAAATTATATTTATTCAACTCGTACGATATGGTTCTTAGGCCGCTAGGGGTGGTACGTGATGGATAATCCATCACGCGTGGAAGACAACAAATTCCCACCGCCACCATGAAGTTCAAGGAGTGATGGGTGGTACGTGATGGGTTTCCGTGATTTTTTTCACGCCTGAAAAATGGATGGATGTGAGGGGGTGTGAGGGTTTATTGTTGGGTGTTGTGAGTGATGACCATTGCCACTAAAAAGGTTGTGAGTTATGAAAAATGATTGATGACATGGCGAAACTTGATTGGATGTTGTGAGTGATGAGTGATGAACACCCCCACCCCCTTATAGATATAACTTTTTTATTATTTAATATATAAAATTATATTTATTCAATCCGTACAATAAATGAGGTTTTTAAAGATATATTGTTTTATTATTTAGTATATAAAATTTATTTATTTAACCCCGTGTAATACACGGGGTTATAACCTAGTACATCTTATATACAAAAGATATTCATTTCTATTCTATATACCAACATGCATTTGTCCCCTTCGCCTTCGACACCTTTGGCTCCCTAGCTCCAGAAGCTATCCGTTTGTTGACTAGGGTCCAAAAGGTTGTCCATAACAGTTGCTCATCAATGGGGGGGCATGGGTTTGTCTTTAATAGGCTAGGGTTTGCTATTCAGAAAGGGGTAGCGGCGCAGTTTGTTGCTCGCTTACCTGCGATATTAATGTAAAGTGCACTTATTATAAAGAAATAACTGGAAAAATAAAAAAAATAAAAAAAAAATTTCTATACCCAATTAATTGAAGAAGAATCACATAACTTTGTGATACTGCCTACATTTCCATATCAAAATAAAAACCAAAACACTTAAAAATCCAAAAAAAAAAAAAAACAATAAAAAAGTGGGACCATAAAAAAACTATCCTAATCATTATCACCATCATCGTGACCGTTCAACGGACCCGGAATCTTGATCCGACGGTCCAATCTTCTTACTGCTTTTCATCCTCAACAAACCGTAAAGCTTCTGAATCTCTTTCACAACCGGCACGCTACAGTTACCATCCATAACAAACACGTTCGAACTTTCCGCCGGTGATGACGTATCCTCAACCGTTGATGACGACATCCTTGCCTCACCGTTGATCTGCAAAGCTGTAATCACCGACTTCAATGCTCGGCCTGGCGATCCACGGTTCGAGATCATGAGCTCGCTCATCTCCGCCGGACTGATCGTCGAACCAGTTTGTAAAATTTCTTCTACTTGTGGAAACAATTTGTGTTCCTTTATACCTAAACAGTTGTTCGCTAGGGTTTTGAATGAATTGAAGGTGCACATAGGGAAATATATATGTACGTCTATTCTTCCTGGACGCAAAATCGATGAATCGATTTTATCCTTTGAGTTCACCGTGAAAATCATGAGCTTCTCATCACCGCAACACGAGTTTAACATTCCGTCCATGAAGTTTAACACACCTGTTAACGTTAACTTAACCGCCGTTGAAGTTGAATTTGATGTGAGAAATCGATCGAGATCTTCAACTACGATCAACGATTTTCGTGTAGTTTGTAACAGAAGTTTTTTCAGATCTGAATCGTCTACAACTTTTGTTAGATCTATTTCGTAAACATCATACGAGAGATACTTCGCCATCGCTGCGATGAAACTGGATTTTCCGGTACCGGAAGGTCCGTACAGAAGGTAACTTCGCTTCCAAACCCTACCTAACCGGTGATAATACTGTTTCGATTTCAGAAACGAATCTAGATCCGATTTCACCTTCTTTTTCAGATCTGAATCCATCGCAATCGTTTCAAACGTCGCCGGATGCGATAACCTCACCGAACTCCACCGCCGGTTATCATCAGCTAACGACGTCGTATTCATGTACAGCTTCAACTCTTTAGTACCTCTTGATTCAACATCTTCTGCCGCTCTGTAAATATGCTGAATATACGATTGCAAAATCCTTCGTTTATCCTTCTTCTTCATCTTCAACACAAACGTTTTCTTACAATCTTCAACTCTATTTGTCCATGAAACCCTAGCACCGAGAAAAGTGTCTAAAACCGTCTGATTATCGTCGAGGCGGAGAACGACGCCGTTTGGTTTGTTTCCGGAGATGAGGTTCGTGTTATCGGAATCTTCAATTGGAAGAGAGTTCAGGTACGTATAAACTTTACGGTAGAACATATTTTCCTGATTGTTTTCATCGAGTTCAGGAACTTTAAGCGATTGATGGACGTGAACTCGATCCTCTACCCAGTGGCCCCATTTTTTTAACCGGTAAACTAGAGTCGTTCGGTATAAAAATAACCGAATAGATACGAACAAACAGAGGGTAATGAATAGTAATAGGAAAAACCCCATTAGAAGTGGTTAATAGGAAAATTGATGAGCTATAGATATGTTTCCATTTGTAGAGAAGGGGAATAGATGGGCTGGTGCAGAGGAATAAGCATGAAATCGTCGGCGGTGATAAAGGGTTGCCGGCCGGAGATATTTTATACAGAGAAAAGGGAAGAGAAGTAGGAAATGAGAATATAGTTTGGAGAATAAGTCGGTGGTATCCGCGTAAATTACGAGTTAAAAGAGGAATTATATTAAAATATAAATTTAAATGCGTAAGCAAAGCAAACATCCAATTTAGGGGATTGTTTGGAAATTCTAAAGTGGAAACGCGGATTAAATTATGTGAGGAGGGGTTTTTATATTATAAAGGGTATAAAAAGTGGTTGTGAGTAGAGAAGAGAGAAAATGTTACTGTTCATCTGTATATTTGGGGGGACACTGTTCACCCGTTATAATTTTTTAATATATTTTGAAAGTGGTTGTGAGTGGAAGTGAGAGAAAAATGTAATGATAATATTATTTAATTGAAAGGAGAGAGAAAAAGTATTTGTTTTTAGTGAAAATATATTTTATATAGGAGTTGTTTTTTAGTGGAATGTATGTATAATTTGATGGTTTGGATGTGAATGCTGTGGGGCACTAGAATACTCTATCTCCAAATAATTTTAGTTATATAAATACATGTGTAACTTTTTTTAATGACAAATTTTGGAGTATCACCATGCCATGAGCGGAATCATCTGATTATATCGATCTTCATCTGGAATAATGCATATACACCAATTCCAGAGAAAACCTAATAAATCTGAGAAAAACCCCATTGTAGGAATCGAACCTAAGACTTTATGGTCTCTAACCCAAGAACTCAACATGCAACTGGTAGCTAGCTATACACTATTTGTGCTTTCATCATACTGTAAGTTAGGAACGACGCCATACGGACATCGTGCATCACGGACATCATGCATCAAGTAAGCCATTAGTGAAGGTCACACGATACAACCATCTTAATAGGGCTCCAACATCATTGAACCAGACATGTATCTCGTTGTTTTGTAATAATGATTGTGTGTATGAGATGTACAATGTATCTATTTTTAACCAGGTTACTAATATATTACACCCTTTTGAGATGACCAAAACATGGATAACATCTATCAAAAGTATAGTTTACCTCCTAGAAGACCTTTTTCTACACCAACAAACGAGTATTCGATAACCATCAATAATCACAACACACCTCTTGATATGACAATAGTAAGTAACACATATATATCACCACTCGAATGAGTAGAATGTGGACATTATGGAGGAACCATGAGCAACGATAGATATTGTGATTCAAAAAACAAATGATATTGTTCAGTTGACTTCCATTAATGGCGTGTATTCGTCAAAGTACTTTTTTTTTGAACGGCCAACAAAAATACTTTATTATAAACTAGCCAGCGGCTACCACCAAATGTTACATACATCAAACCAAACATATTTACATTCAAGACACCAAAACAAAGATTTTATCTAAAACACATCAAAACTCCTCCATTGTTCCCAAGTTACCGCCGACATCTTGGCTCGATTCTTAATCCACAAGAAACTTTTTGCCTTCACTTCTTCTAACATATTTGCTATCGATCTCAACTTGCCTGAAAAAATCAGCTCATTTCGCGCATTCCACAGACTCCATATTGTAACCAAACACACCGCATGGAAGGCTTTTTTCTTTTTAACCGAACCAGGGAATCGAACATGCTCATCCAGGATATCTTTTAAGCTGAACGCCATAAAAAAGGGGCCTTACACCACTGAAAAACGAGCTGCCAAATTACCTGGGCTACTTCACAGGCAACGAAAATGTGTTCGCTAGTTTCAGGTGAGACTCCACAGAAAGCACACTCCACGTGTAGAATCGGAACGCCCCTACGAGACAATGCAAACCTGGTTGGAAGCCGTTCACTGTGAGCTCGCCAAGCGACTATGAAATCCGGATATAAAAGAATACGTGAAACTTATATTATAATTATAAAAGTACAATGGTATACAACAATGTTTATTGTTGTATGAATATAAGACGAGATTATTATTCTAGTTTGGAATTGGCATATGAAAAAGGATTCCAATCGACATAATTAATGTGGATTAGGATGGTCATATGACTATAGATGATATAGAAAATACTAGTGTTAACATTACATTATTATTTTTTTTTAATGGCTTTTCAGGTTTTCTTTAAACAAAAGTTATTTTATATGTAAATAAATCCCTAATTTCTCCAGTCTAATGATTTTAATGTATGGTAGCTAGGATGACGATAGAACGGGTATTCGTAATCTCAGTTTCATTCGTAGTTGTAATACCGTATTCTTTATCCGACCCAAAACTCATCGGCGTATATGTTGGTCAATTACCGTTGGTTATCAAGAATACACGTTAGTTATTTAGTTGGTTAATTAGTTGGTTAAAAGTTATCTATTGAAATTTTCACATACATTTCTTAGTATTTATACAAACTTATTACACAAATAAATTAGAAATACAAAAAACTAGTGAATTAGTTGCATGGAAACGTATGTTTTGGGTAATTCAAACGGGCCATCACCTAATACCATGCATGTACAATTTTTTAAACTAATCACATACTCGATCCATACTTGAATAACTCTTCCATCACTATTCCCCCTGGTGTTTTGTGTTTGTTTACCCATCGAATTAAGGTTCACCGTGCCTAAATTGTTGGCATAAAGATAGGAAAAAAATATAGGTGCGAGGTCCGTCTCGAAGCCATTCATTTTTTCACCCATGTTTATATTTTTGTATTTCCGTTTTATTTTAGTTTCAGGTTAACTTAAGGCGACGTCATCATAATATTTTGGCTGCTAAAACGTCCATTCGGTTTTACATTAATGCACACTGTCATACAAGTGCAACTCAAATATAAATTACTTCGACACATTAATTAATGTATCTTTTCACACAGAGTTTAAAAGGATGTTTGTCACCCGAGGTGTTATCATATGAACATTTGGGAGTCATGTGAAGTAATTATAGTGAAATTGCCGAAAAAATAATTATCAATACGTATATGTTCGCGAATATAATTAAAGTTAAACCTACACAATTATAACTTGAATTGATTTCGGACAGACGGAAATTGAATAGCATCATCATTGTACAACTAATATATTAGTTGTTGTGTTCCCCCCTAGACAATAAAGATCATCAAACCTATGAAATTTTGGGTCAGCGTTGTGACTTGTGGACTCACGCCCGAGCCATGTTGGCGTTTAGGCTATCTCTTATTGTTTTACGACATTTCACTTCACATTATTGTCATGTCATAAAGTAACTGTCACCTCAGTAACCATCATCGCCTCACTTTCTTTCACTTTTTTCACAAACACTTACTAATGGACACCACCACATAAATCCTCCTCCACGCCATGAACTCTCCTGACTCCCCCTCTCCCGCCCCCACCATGCCCCATTCGACGGTTTGCCTCGCCCGCCCCTCCACGACACCCTCCGTGCCAGGTGGTTGGGGCGTTGTTTGATAGCATATAGCCTTATCGGACGAACAGGTCCACTAACCTCCACCAATCACATGCAAACACACACACACACACAAACATCTTTATTTTTTTTTCTTTTTTTATTTAACTAGAGAAAGTTTAAAATACAAAAGTCTCTTAACGTGCGACCGGTACACGACCACCAAATAACGTACGTAATTATGCATATAACATGCGTAATTTTGGTTGAAAAGCCCATGTGGGTTTTGATCTTTTGTAACGTGCACAATTATGCATATAACATGCATAATTAGGATGAAACAACCTATACGTAAATTTGAGTATAACATGCGTAATTAGGGTTGAAATGACCCATGCGGGTTTTAATTTTATGTAATGTGCGTTATTTTGTATATAACATACGTAATTTCAAATCTGATGGTCGTGTACCAGTCATACTTTAATTATGGGACTATTGTACGACAACCCACCACCTATTAGTTAAACTATAACGTAATTGTTATAAAGTGAGATAGTTAAAGCCTATTCTTTGCGATACGTGATGATATATTAAACCATGATTTAGGACATATTAGACTATTTTGATTTATATACATCTCAAATCAATATATGTTTACCATTATCACCTTATCACATCTTGGTTTTTGTATACTTACTATTTATTTTTGATAAAATTCTACTTTTCTTACGTATTTTAATTATGTGAACCCATTTTTTCTTTGTATAATATTTCATAACTAAATTACTATTTAATAAGTTATAATTACTTCTTTTCTTACAATGAATTATTAATAGTTGTAATAAACATAAAATTATAATTTTTTTCAACTGCAATATAACAACTTTTAAGGAGAATCACCTTCAATACCCCCATGTAGACCTCCTTTGATGGAATGGAGGCTCATATTCTTTCCAAAACTTTATCGAGCACTACATTCATCATTCATTGCATCTTATTGCCATATCAATATCACGTCCATACTTCGTATCCCCATTCCACGGCGCACTTAGAAAGAATCATATTAGAATCGAACACAACCCTTTAACATAACATGTACAGCTTCGTATAGTCGTATAACCATATATACTTGTATGGCGATAGAGCGGTGGGCGCCAATGAAGAAACACAGAACTAATTAAGAGACTAATCAGTTTGGTTTATGTTCCTACCATAATGGTTAATCTTCTTTATGGTTTCCTGAGCTCCTTAATGACAGGGTTATCTGCAAAACAGAACACCGTTACTCGTTAAGAGGGGAATGTGGGGGTTTCCCTCTTAACCGGGCTCCGGCGTGAGAATAAGCGAATGTTTTGGGGAGATAATTAAGTATTAAGTGTGAAAGTAGAGGGAATGGAATGTTTAACCTGTGAAGTGAGGTCTCTATTTATAGCCGGAGAGGTGTAAGAGGATATGGGCTGTAACACCTCGAAAATTCACGTCATATAAAGTGTTGACACATGTCATATGTTTGAACGTGTGAAAGAATGTTATCATCATCATCATACTCAGTATATCCCACCAATAGCAAAGCAAAGGTAGGGTCTGAGGAGGGTAAGATGTAGACAGCCTTACCTCTACCCCGTAAAATAGAGAGGCTGCTTCCAGTGAGACCCCCGGCTCGATAGTAGTTTTGCATCAAGCCTTGGACATAAGGCACATAACACTCAGCAATCGGGACAAAGACCGATTAGTGCATGTACCCTTTTGTCTTTCAGCTATCAACGCCACCACATGATGCATGATTAACCGTCCTCAACTTTTAACGTTATTTTCACGAAATTAGTAAAACAACGTTAAAATTAGTGCACTTTCACTTTTGCCCCCCGATGGCACACACACATATACATTATATGCGCATACCGCAAGCGGGGCTTATGTGAAAGAATGTTATGAAAGGACTAAAGTTGACAAACATGAAAAGTATATGAAAATACGAGTTCTAAATGTCAACAGTGAACAAATATATTATATATTAACCCTACATGATGCTCATACCTTCAAACGAATAAATCATGGATCATACGAAGCTAAATATGAAAGAAAGTGAGAGATTACAAACTACAGGGGTTAAATGTGTCAACATGTTTAAATTATACCTCTGAGTGACCTTTTGACAAACCCGAAGTTTTGTAACGGTTAATTATGCTCACTAGAATGCACGATATAAATTTCGTAAAGTTTCGTTATCGTATGAGAAAGTTATGATCAAATTCGTGTGCGAAGGGTTAAAGCGTCAACGTTGAAAGTTAGGACTTTTCGGGTAACAATAAAGTTAACCGGGGGCTTAACAAAGTGGGTATATGTCTTGAAGCCCTTATACGTCAATTTGGAGGGTTCATAATGCAAGAAAGGAAGTCTAAGCAAAGTTTGAAGGGGCAAGGATCAAAACATAAAAATCTAAAGTTGGATTTGAGTCAGAAGAGGTGTCGCGCGACGCGAGGCCCAAGGGGAGGTCCTTCGCGTCACGCCTAGGCCCATCTGCTCCGAATTTGTTGGGTTTTTACCTGCCAATTGCATTCTAATCGACTCTTGAACGATTTTCCTCATCTTTCTTGACCCCTAAGTGCCTCCTAGAACCTTAGGGACATGTGTTGATGATTCATGGTCCATGATAGCTTGAGTTGTCAACAATCTATGGTGATTGGAGCACTATATAAAGCCATGAAGTGTAACTCATTCTTCACACCTTTCTCTTGCACTTCTGATCATTCTTGGAGCTCCAAAGCAGACTCAAGTGGTCATAATTCGTGCATAGGACTCTTGTAAGTTTGCTTAACCTTCTTTAATTGAGTTTGGCTTAGTTATTTAGCTAAAAGTCAAACCGTCGTAATTACGGTTTGACTTCGAGATTAATTAATAATGGCTCAGTCAAATCTCGAATTAAAAGTACCTTTAAGTAGGTAATTATGTGGGTAATAAACCCTTAAAAGGGTTCCCCCTGATTCCCACTCTAACTAGGTCAAATGTCGGGTCAAACTTGTAAATAAAAAGTCAACAGGATACTTAAATTCTAATTTATGCATGATTAGCAATGTAGAACACATACAACCTGTTTGATCATTAATATAACTTGGTAATTAGTGTAAGAACATGTCTAAACATGTTCAACCCGACAATTTCCTGTTTAGACCCGGTTCGAAACCGAAAGTCGCATAGTTTGACTTTTACTTTGACTTTCAGTTCTGACCCGTTATGGTATGTTTTAGAAATGCCTAAGAGCTTCATTTGGACCAGGTTACATGCTAGTATAACCCTCTGTGATTATACACCATGGTTCATTAGTTAACCGATTAATACGCATGATTCCGTTAATTGCTCATATGTTGACCATTATGCCCTTTTCACTTTAAAACGTGATTTGTGAAAATGTAAAAGTGTAGAAACCTTAGTTACTGATATATAAACTTGTATGCAAAGTTTGACATCAGTTTGAGGTGTAGATTGAGAGTTATGCTCATTAGCGTAATTAAGAAGCTTTATGTTAATAAAACGGCGTAATTAGCGTATAGCCTAGTTAAGCCTACTTTTTGATATCAAACTTATTACCCTCTGATGTAATATATTATTTTGGGATTTTTGATGTTTTTTAATTAATTTTAGGCTGAGCATAACTCATAATCGTAGGCTTAATCCGGTAATTGTCGGTTTTGCCCTCACGGGCCATAAAATGAGTTTTACATATCTAAACGACTCCAAACCTTTTGCTACTGATTTTAAATGATAAATAAATTATTTTAAGCCTTTTGGAATGATAAAAATATCAGCTTTATATATAGAACCCGGAAACGGCTTCTAATCGCCTAATTAAGCGTCTTTAACGCCTAGTATGTACTAGAACTATTTTAAACATACAAGTGTTGATACCTACTGATATTTTAGGTAAATTATAATATTTTAACAGTAAGCAAAGGTTGTTAAACTCAGACTTCAGTTTTGAGCTTTTCGGCTTATGTGAAATTACCAAAATGCCCCTACGGTGCATAGTTTGGTTATATTTGATAAATTTCACATATATACTTTACCCTACTGTTATAACTCGTTAAATTGAGTATGTTTGCTGATTACATCAGACCTGTAACTCAGGCAAACACTTAAACTCTTTTGTAACCTCGTAAATGACCAAACTACCCCTACGAGGCATAGTTTGTGTTTAAATTCATTTCGGGCATAATAAATGATATCTTACTGATGTCACAACATATTTGGAGCATATTAACTTAGGAAACCTGTAAATGGCTCTCATTATTACCCGTTACGCTTATTACGCGTTCGGTTCGGTTTATGTAACTAGTTTACATAAATTAGCCGAAACGGGTCAAACCTTATCGGTTTTATCTCAAAATCCAGAGTGTGTATAATATACCCATATTAAACAAGTCTTCAAACTTGTTGGGTCCAAAACACATTCTATCCGGTCATCGCTTAATCGTGCGTACGAACCGTATCTTTGAAACTACCCGGTCTAAGCTTAAGCTTAATTAAAGACCCGTTAGGATTCTAATAGGTTATTATAAACCTTCGTTCCAGATTAGGAGTACCAGTAAAAGCTACTTGCATTTGCTTATTGTGATTATTACATTGCTCAGGTAAATACTTTTAACTTATTTTCCCTATACGGGCTTGGGTTACGGTATATAGAATACCGCTTGATCGGGCATCAAATCTTCCATCGTTGGGTGGTTAATTGAATAATTTGATCGGCTCGTTTAAACAGTCTTGTTACTTAAAGCCTTTGGGGGGTTAATGACCATGTCCCGGATATCCTTGGCATCATTTTACGAAATGGCCACGACTTAAGCGCGGGGTGTAGGCGTACACCCGTAAGTGCACAAAAGAATAATGCGGTGTGTCTATTGATCTTTAACCCGGACATGATCCGGGCTACTGAACGCACAAGGAACATGTAATTCGTTCACAAGATTATATATTTAAATAATTCTCCCAAGTTAAATAAAATGTTTATGCCACGTGCATCCAAATCAATTTTCAATCATTTTCTAAAATGAGTCAGTTGATTGTATTTACCAGTGTAAACTGACGTATTTTCCCAAAAAGATTAAATGTAGGTACTAAGCGTAATTGGCTGGATATTTCTCCTTAGCATCGATAGAAGTCTCGCAAGCTTAAGATGCCTAACGTCTGTTGAACTACTGTTTCCATTTTACTTTTTCGATCCGCCTGTGGATCCTTTACTTTCCGTTGTAATACTTGGATATTACTTTATATTTGGATTGTAATATATTTACCTTTTGCTTCCGCTGTGCATTTATATATTGTGTTGTTTGACTATTATGTTGCCAACCACGTCATGATACTCCCCACCGGGCCCACCGGTGACACGTGGAAGTCGGGGTGTGACAGGTTGGTATCAGAGCCAACACTGAGTGAATTAAACACTATCCTTTGTGTTTAATCTCAGTTACACAGTTGCAGATTCTTGAGTCTAGACAAGAACATAGGACTAATCCAAATTCGTTTCATTGTCTTTTAATTACTTCTTTGTTATTTTTCTGATTAGCTCTTGCATGGGCAAGTCATTTTGTAGAAGTCCCGTTTAGGGCAACCATATACTTGTTTAAATTTTAAAGGAACGATTATGTTTAAAATATCATTCATATATTATAAGATCTACCATTATAATAAAATGGCAAAACCTAAAAAGGACAAGACCTAGCCATGTGTCACATTAAGACAAGGCCAAGACGGTAGTTCCACAATTAGATTCAGATCCTCGTTAACATTTCAATTAAGGATTGTTCTGCGTTAATTATTATTAAAAAGAATCTAAAAGGTAAAACCTAGCCTGAATGTCACTGCAGACAAAGCCAAGATGGTAGAACCTATACAAGAGATTCAAATTTTTTTTTATATCTAAAAGCATATTATCATGCTTGACAAAGTGTGATAGAATAAAATCACATAAGTCATTCCTAAATGGGTTATTTTTTAAATTCCCTTATTTATATAATCATCCCTTATGGATGAAGTGCCCACGGGCTATAATTAACGTCCTCTGAGACTAAAGACAGTGGTAGCTTACGACTCCCTGTCAAGAAAAGGTAATGAACTTTGATTCAAACCTTAATGCCTAGATTCTCTGAAATCATGGCTTATAAATTAAACTTGTCTACGTGGCTAGGCCATTTGTGCTATTATTAACTTGTAAATTAGGATTTATGATAAAAATCCTGAATAAAAATAAATATCTTTACTTTCCTGCCAGTATACATATTAAAAAGAATCTTAAAGGTACGACCTAGCCTGTATGTCATTCCAGACGAGGCCAAGATGGTAGAACCTATTCAAGGGATCCAAATCCTTGTAACATTGTAAATATATTAACACTCCTGGCAACAGTGATGCGATAGAATCGCACTTGTCACCTTTATATTAGGAAATTTTTCCAAACCCCTTATTTTAGCATAAATGATCAAAAGGAATCATGGCTAATAAACGTTGAACTTGACGAATACATCAAAACATCCAAGAGATGTATACCTACGGGTAAAAGATGAATACATGAAAAAGATAGTTTTATTTCATAAACTTCTTGTCAAGACAATGAACTATGAAATTTTCTGATCCAAAGGAATCATCGATTATGTTTTAAAATTTCCCTAGTGACAAGGCCTCTGAGCCATCATAAGTCCTTTGGAACAAGCCCTTGTGCTATATATGAAATATGTCAGTATGACATTGGCAGTCGTGACTTATGTCCCATGTCTAATAAATATAAAGGATTGTATTCCGCTTAAACGCCAAAGATGGTTTATTTAAAAACTTAGGAAAAACATAATCAAATAAATTAAATACTATCTATTGGCCTATATGGTTTAATTGCACCATGGCTATTTATTCATCAAATTCGACAATTCGCTATATGATTAAAGAAATTGTTTCTACTTGGATAGTAGCCTTCAAAGCTTCACCATGGCTGACTCCTCTGAACCTCACCATCATCCAGTTGACCAGAATGATGATGCAAGACTGAACTTAACAAGCACCGAGTTTCAGGCTATGATAAATACAGCCGTAAACAACGCTGTGGACCGTGTGTTGAAGGATCATAAGCGAAAGAGCAATAAAACCCCAAATAGGAGTTACAAAAAGGGTAAGACCGGTTCAAGCTATAACCAGTCCAAACCAAAGGAGGCAAAACCCGAATGTAAAACTTGCAAAAGAAGACACTGGGGTGAGTGTCGATCAAATCAAAAGATAAAGCAATGTGGCATCTGTAAAAGAGCTGGCCACCAATCCCACGAATGTAGGGACATAAAGAATGCAAACTGTTTCAGCTGCGGCGAAAAGGGCCACATCAGTACTAATTTCCCTAATGCTGCCAAGGAAGGAGCAACTAAGTCTGGGAAGGATTTGAAGGACAAACAGCAGACCAGTGAAAAGACCAGATGCAAAACCTGTAGAAAATACCACCTCGGGAATTGCAGATATGAATCTCAGCCTCTATACTGTGGAATCTGCAAGTCCAAGGAGCATAAGACCTTGGATTGCAAGAGATTGGGAGACGCAACCTGCTATGGTTGCAATGGAAAAGGGCACATTAAGACCAACTGCCCTAAATACGCTAAAAAGCTTGAGGAAGTTAAGAAGACCAAAGCTGGAAGCTCTAAGATGAATGCTCAAGAGGCTATTCAGGATGACAATGTCACAACAGGTAATTTCTTTATCAATAACGCTCATGCTAGAGTATTAATTGAGTCAGGTTCAGATAAGTCTTCCGTAGACAGTAGATTTTGTAAGTCATTAAATCTGCCTGCTAAAACTCTAAACGCTAAATGTAAAGTAAAATTTACCGATGGTACCTCAGAGACTGCTTCAGCAATATTATATGGATATTTTATATCCATTAGGAATCATTCTTTTCTGCTGTCCTCGTTTTCATTTATATAAGGGACTCGATATAGTGATAAGAATGGGTTGGTCGTCTGATAGCCAAGCCCATATTGCGGATGATAAGAAGCAAGTAGTTATCAAAACTCCTTATGGTGAGCCTTTGACCACTCAAGGAGATACGTTGGGTTAAGATGCTGCTAAGTCTCTCATAAGATCTTAAGCTTAGCAAACTTTTAGAAATTTTCCCATAAAAACCCCAAATATTAAGTGTAAGGGAAAAAGTTACAGACGAAATCGGAGGAATCATTTCTTTTGTTCCTATCAGAAACCTTCAGTCGTAAAGTTCTCAAAATGTCCTCTCTCTAAGAGGAGGTGCGTCAGCATATATAGTTGATATCTCTTTAATCTCTATCGATTCCGAATCCCAGATGGTATGATAAAAGCGCCATATGAGGATTGGTGTATCTTACTAAGTTCCATAGATTGCTTCCATGCCTGATTAGTATGGGGGTTTAATGCATGGGACCACAAAGATATTCCGAGAGGTCATATGGTACTAAAGTCAACTAATGGTATTCAAAGGAGATATCCAGAATGGAATTGTCCCAGTAAATGTTTCCGATTAAGGAATTCGTGGACTAGTAACATAAAGGTGTCACTTATTTGACACAAGCAATGATGGGTGAACTGGAGTCTGAAATATGGAAATCTCTGTAACCTCCTCGTATCTTGACTATCTTCTCCTAAGATTACCCTGTTTACCCCTGAGAGGCAGGTAGAATCAAGATTTATATCCCATTTAAGGCTGTATTATTATGAAATCTCCAAGACGGCTAGTATCATCATTGGAAGAATCGAAACCCTGATTAACTAAGTTTAAAATAGAGGGTTCATATAGCCTAACTTAATATTCTGAGAATTCGATATAGTTAATTATGAAAGACGGTTCATTTTGCTTATGCATTATTACCGCAACCCTAATTAGGCAATGGTTTAGAATTTCCATCAGCTACTCAGGATCGTTGAGTTATTCAACTAGCTATAAGGATTAGCTATTCCTTAAGAATAGTTTTAAGCAATGGTTGGGATAACCATCTCACCTTAAGATAAGCTTTTCCTAGATAGTTGTATATAAGTATCAAGGTGACTCCTTTGAAGACCTTGTATAGATGAAATGTTAAACGCCTATTGATAGGACAATAGATTGGTAAGTCCAATTATCAGGATCTGAAAGTTGCATTAGAAGCAACAAATAAGATCACGCAAATACATAATCATCTGTAAGTTGCCAGTATTCGGCAGAAAATAAAGAATTAATGAAAATGGCAAATCTCCTAAATCCTTGTTAAGGAATAAAGTTCAACAAAAGATATCACCCAGGAAGGGTGTGCTAAATTGTTAAATTATCAGTCTAGTTAAGCCCTGAAAATATAGAAGCATTCGAATGAAATCGAATGTATCAAGATCAAGAAGCCTTTAAGCTAAAAACCTATTTAAGGGGCTTGGCGGAGCTCGCAATACATTGCACACCAGTGACTGAAGGATGTGTTTCGCCAATAAGTCAAGAAGCACTATCACATAATGATATGTAGAATTATGATGTGAAGAACAACCTATGTTGATTGAGGATCGACAGGTTAAGAAGCTTCGAAGGAAGCATGTGCCTATAATAAAGGTCAAATGGGATGCCCGAAGAGGACCCGAATATACGTGTGAGGTTGAATCCACAATGAAAGAAAAGTACCCTTATTTATTTCAGTAAATCTCGGGGTCGAGATTTCTTTTAAGGGGGTGAGGATGTAACACCTTGAAAATTCACGTCCTATAAAGTGTTGACACATGTCATATGTTTGAACGTGTGAAAGAATGTTATGAAAGGACTAAAGTTGACAAACATGAAAAGTATATGAAAATACGAGTTCTAAATGTCAACAGTGAACAAATATATTATATATTAACCCTACATGATGCTCATACCTTCAAACGAATAAATCATGGATCATACGAAGCTAAATATGAAAGAAAGTGAGAGATTACAAACTACAGGGGTTAAATGTGTCAACATGTTTAAATTATACCTCTGAGTGACCTTTTGACAAACCCGAAGTTTTGTAACGGTTAATTATGCTCACTAGAATGCACGATATAAATTTCGTAAAGTTTCGTTATCGTATGAGAAAGTTATGATCAAATTCGTGTGCGAAGGGTTAAAGTGTCAACGTTGAAAGTTAGGACTTTTCGGGTAACAATAAAGTTAACCGGGGGCTTAACAAAGTGGGTATATGTCTTGAAGCCCTTATACGTCAATTTGGAGGGTTCATAATGCAAGAAAGGAAGTCTAAGCAAAGTTTAAAGGGGCAAGGATCAAAACATAAAAATCTAAAGTTGGATTTGAGTCAGAAGAGGTGTCGCGCGACGCGAGGCCCAAGGGGGGGTCCTTCGCGTCACGCCTAGGCCCATCTGTTCCGAATTTGTTGGGTTTTTACCTGCCAATTGCATTCTAATCGACTCTTGAACGATTTTCCTCATCTTGCTTGACTCCTAAGTGCCTCCTAGAACCTTAGGGACATGTGTTGATGATTCATGGTCCATGATAGCTTGAGTTGTCAACAATCTATGGTGATTGGAGCACTATATAAAGCCATGAAGTGCAACTCATTCTTCACACCTTTCTCTTGCACTTCTGATCATTCTTGGAGCTCCAAAGCAGACTCAAGTGGTCATAATTCGTGCATAGGACTCTTGTAAGTTTGCTTAACCTTCTTTAATTGAGTTTCGCTTAGTTATTTAGCTAAAAGTCAAACCGTCGTAATTACGGTTTGACTTCGAGATTAATTAATAATGGCTCAGTCAAATCTCGAATTAAAAGTACCTTTAAGTAGGTAATTATGTGGGTAATAAACCCTTAAAAGGGTTCCCCCTGATTCCCACTCTAACTAGGTCAAATGTCGGGTCAAACTTGTAAATAAAAAGTCAACAGGATACTTAAATTCTAATTTATGCATGATTAGCAATGTAGAACACATACAACCTGTTTGATCATTAATATAACTTGGTAATTAGTGTAAGAACATGTCTAAACATGTTCAACCCGACAATTTCCTGTTTAGACCCGGTTCGGAACCGAAAGTCGCATAGTTTGACTTTTACTTTGACTTTCAGTTCTGACCCGTTATGGTATGTTTTAGAAATGCCTAAGAGCTTCATTTGGACCAGGTTACATGCTAGTATAACCCTCTGTGATTATACACCATGGTTCATTAGTTAACCGATTAATACGCATGATTCCGTTAATTGCTCATATGTTGACCATTATGCCCTTTTCACTTTAAAACGTGATTTGTGAAAATGTAAAAGTGTAGAAACCTTAGTTACTGATATATAAACTTGTATGCAAAGTTTGACATCAGTTTGAGGTGTAGATTGAGAGTTATGCTCATTAGCGTAATTAAGAAGCTTTATGTTAATAAAACGACGTAATTAGCGTATAGCCTAGTTAAGCCTACTTTTTGATATCAAACTTATTACCCTCTGATGTAATATATTATTTTGGGATTTTGATGTTTTTTAATTAATTTTAGGCTGAGCATAACTCATAATCGTAGGCTTAATCCGGTAATTGTCGGTTTTGCCCTCACGGGCCATAAAATGAGTTTTACATATCTAAACGACTCCAAACCTTTTGCTTCTGATTTTAAATGATAAATAAATTATTTTAAGCCTTTTGGAATGATAAAAATATCAGCTTTATATATAGAACCCGGAAACGGCTTCTAATCGCCTAATTAAGCGTCTTTAACGCCTAGTATGTACTAGAACTATTTTAAACATACAAGTGTTGATACCTACTGATATTTTAGGTAAATTATAATATTTTAACAGTAAGCAAAGGTTGTTAAACTCAGACTTCAGTTTTGAGCTTTTCGGCTTATGTGAAATTACCAAAATGCCCCTACGGTGCATAGTTTGGTTATATTTGATAAATTTCACATATATACTTTACCCTACTGTTATAACTCGTTAAATTGAGTATGTTTGCTGATTACATCAGACCTGTAACTCAGGCAAACACTTAAACTCTTTTGTAACCTCGTAAATGACCAAACTACCCCTACGAGGCATAGTTTGTGTTTAAATTCATTTCGGGCATAATAAATGATATCTTACTGATGTCACAACATATTTGGAGCATATTAACTTAGGAAACCTGTAAATGGCTCTCATTATTACCCGTTACGCTTATTACGCGTTCGGTTCGGTTTATGTAACTAGTTTACATAAATTAGCCGAAACGGGTCAAACCTTATCGGTTTTATCTCAAAATCCAGAGTGTGTATAATATACCCATATTAAACAAGTCTTCAAACTTGTTGGGTCCAAAACACATTCTATCCGGTCATCGCTTAATCGTGCGTACGAACCGTATCTTTGAAACTACCCGGTCTAAGCTTAAGCTTAATTAAAGACCCGTTAGGATTCTAATAGGTTATTATAAACCTTCGTTCCAGATTAGGAGTACCAGTAAAAGCTACTTGCATTTGCTTATTGTGATTATTACATTGCTCAGGTAAATACTTTTAACTTATTTTTCCTATACGGGCTTGGGTTACGGTATATAGAATACCGCTTGATCGGGCATCAAATCTTCCATCGTTGGGTGGTTAATTGAATAATTTAATCGGCTCGTTTAAACAGTCTTGTTACTTAAAGCCTTTGGGGGGTTAATGACCATGTCCCGGATATCCTTGGCATCATTTTACGAAATGGCCACGACTTAAGCGCGGGGTGTAGGCGTACACCCGTAAGTGCACAAAAGAATAATGCGGTGTATCTATTGATCTTTAACCCGGACATGATACGGGCTACTGAACGCACAAGGAACATGTAATTCGTTCACAAGATTATATATTTAAATAATTCTCCCAAGTTAAATAAAATGTTTATGCCACGTGCATCCAAATCAATTTTCAATCATTTTCTAAAATGAGTCAGTTGATTGTATTTACCAGTGTAAACTGACGTATTTTCCCAAAAAGATTAAATGTAGGTACTAAGCATAATTGGCTGGATATTTCTCCTTAGCATCGATAGAAGTCTCGCAAGCTTAAGATGCCTAACGTCTGTTGAACTACTGTTTCCATTTTACTTTTTCGATCCGCCTGTGGATCCTTTACTTTCCGTTGTAATACTTGGATATTACTTTATATTTGGATTGTAATATATTTACCTTTTGCTTCCGCTGTGCATTTATATATTGTGTTGTTTGACTATTATGTTGCCAACCACGTCATGATACTCCCCACTGGGCCCACCGGTGACACGTGGAAGTCGGGGTGTGACATGGGCTGATGGGCCTTGGGCCTGAAGACGACAACATGGAGGATATGCTCCTTGTCTCACTGGTGTCGACCGTTAGTGGCTTCTAGGAGCTTTCTGGAGCTGGCGCAATGTGATTGGAGCCACGTGTCACTGTTGTCGGCCTGGCCGCCCTTCTGCCCTCAGCAGGTAAGTGGAGATCATGGGGCAGTTGTCTCTGCCTTATGATTGGTGCCATGTAGGCATCCTTAAGTACTTTTTGTCTCCTGAATGTCAGATGATCGTGGAGCACGATTGAAATCAGAGCCAGGAGGACGTTGATTGGCTCTTTTCTTCTGCCACTTGTAACTTGTGTACTATCTGGAGCTGCCTCGCGCCGTAGTCAAGCATGATTCTTTCTGATCACGTTACTACTCCGCGCGGGGGTAGGGGCTTCCGAATGCTCTTTCAGAATGCTAAGTGTTGGAAATGGGGTCTCCACTTATTCGGACCTCGCGCCGGATCATTACATGTCTTTGTAACTCGCGCCAGGTTGGCAATAAGAGATATGCTGAATAAGGAGTATGGTCCTGCGCACGGCCTGCCCGGAGGGTTGCGCGGCGTTTTTGGGACCATACCCCTTCAAGTCCCCCCAGTCCAGTGCTGCACCATGCGCGAGGCAAGTGGTTGGAGCTCTGGACTTAGGAAAAAATTGAAGTAAAATGCTTGTTTTTTGTTTGGTAGGCGCGCGCGTACAAATGTCTCAGCGTTTGTTACGGCACGGCTATGTGTTTGGCAGTTGGTAATGCCTTGGGTAGCAATGCGCATTGCGCGTCATGGATAACCTCTGTCTTAAGTTTTTCGTACTTTTAGGCGGGAATATCCTCGAAATTTGAATTTCTGACAGGTTGGTAAAAATGTCGTGGTTGGTGACGTTTGAGTTGACGTCTGACATGGTTGTCATCAACTTGTCCCTGACGAATCGGATTTCCGTCAGGAGAGTGAGGCCCACGCGCGCGTGGTAACCCTCACTCCGGGAAACACGCCTTACGTGGCGTCTTCTGATTGGCCACGTGCGCGGCGATTTCGGCACGGTTACCCATCGCATTAAATGCGATGGGTATATATATCTGAAGAGACATGAAGGGTTATCACTTTCTCTTCTACTCTTTTCCTTATTTCCTCTCGAATTCCTCTGAATCTTCAAAGTCTGAAGAACACGGTTGCAGATCTTCACATCCTTGAAGAACATCGTAGCAGATCTTTAAGTCTGTTTTCAGAATATTCGAGGTCTCCTTGTCGATTATCCATGGTTGAAGAACATCAGGAAGATATTCCCGGAGAAGAAGGCCCTGTTCCCGTTCTCCGGTGGGATTTAGGGTTGTTTGAACAGATCGTTCGTAGTTTCCGGTTCCCACCGGAATGGGATGCCCGGTACCCCGGCCAGAATCAAACGGCTGCCGACGCACCGCCGGGGTACATCACCTTGTTTGAAGACTTCTTTCATCAAGGTAACTTCTGATTGCCGGCGACGAACTTCATGGCCAATATTCTGCAGTTTTATGGGTGTCATATATCGCAAATGAGCCCTCCCGGGATGGTCCGGGTTCGTCACTTTGAGTTCTTGTGTCGGTCTCATGGTATCGAGCCGACGGTTGAGAAGTTTAGGGTATTCTATTAGCTTATCCGGAATATGGGCTTCTTCTCTTTTGCCAGCCGAGGGGCTGCGAAGAAGATACTCTTGAATCCTCCCAAGAGTTTCCACGACTGGAAACCCAAATTTTTCTATATTCGCGAGGAGGTGATTCCGATCGCCATGACATTTCGCGCCTGGACGGAAGCGATTGTTAAAGAAGATCTGGCGATCCCCAAGACTGAGGCTTGGTATCGAGAGCTTACTGCCACCCCAAACCGAGTGTTTGGGGAGAATGTCTTGGTAGCGGCGAGGATGAGCGACCAATGGCGGCCTGACAGCGAGGAAGTTCCCATCTTGATGATTGAAGACAGAGGTTAGTAATTTCCTCAGTTTCACTGATTTCTTGTTTCGTAACTTTGTGTTTATTTATGTAATTTTTCATGTAGAGGCGCGTCTGTATCAAGCTGCCTTCGCCACTTTTGGTGGTTCTATGGGTGTGCGCCCACTCCAGGCTGGAGAAGAGTATTGGTATGGGCAGATTAAGGGTAATTTCATGTACCCGGTTGCTGATGCATTCGCATCGCCGCCTACTGCAACCGAAGGTGCGCACATACCTAAACCTCGTCCTTTGCGCTCTGTGACTTCTGCTGGGAAAGAGGTTGTCTATCTTTCCAGCGAGGAGTCTGTAGGGTCTTCGAACGGGGAGCTAAGTTCGTGGTCTAACGTCTTTGCAGGTGTGTTGCGCGGCCTGGGTATCGACCCCGAAGAGAAGAAAAAGAAACCCTCTAGGAAGAAGAAGGTGATCAACCTCGAGCCTGAGGTGGTAAGCAAAAGGGGGGGGGGGGAGTAGTCGCCCGACTTCTGGTGTTGCTGATAAAGGTACTCTTCGGCTTCGTCAAAGTGACTTGAAAGATTATGTGATAATTAGTGACTCACTTGAAGGCTTATCGCGTATAGGCGAGAAGAAGGCTGGAGCCGGTGGCTCAAAGAGTTCTGGTAGCGCGGGTTCTCGCAACCCAGATGCTGGTGCTACTCCTTCCTCTGTTGCGCATGAGGAAGAGGAAGAAGAAGAAGAAGAAGAAGAGGAGGCTGCTGAAAAGTTGATTAGCAGAAAAAGGAATAGGAGCGAGACCACGGTTGGTGTGGTCGCTGCGCCGAAAACTGGTGTCGTTCCCTTGATCGGGAAAACGAGCAACTTGCGCTCTCTTTATAAGTTTTCTCCTGGTAAGTTTTCCTTAATTTTCTTTGCTCTTTTTTGCCTCCTTTCTTTAATGACTTCACTTCTACAGAAGGCACGAAGAAGACCCCTGAGAAGGGTGTTGTTTTTACGGAGCCTTCGGAGCCGGAGCCCAAGAGGCCTAAGATTACCATTAAATCTTCGAAGACTGCTGGGTTGGAGTCTGAGAAGGGAAAACAGGCTACTGTTGGAGATAAGGAGAAAGCTGTTGAAGAGCAGAAGAAAGCTGAGGAAAGTAAAGCTGAGGCAGATAAGAAGAAAAGGGCTGCTGAGGAGCGCAAGAAAGCTGAGGAGGATAAGCAGAAAAGAGCTGCTGAGGAGGAGAAAAAACGGGCTGAGCAGGTGATGTGTTAAAAATGCAACATATAAATTTCATCAAATGATGCATAAAACTAACCCTTTTTTAGTACTAATGTTGGAAAAAGTGTGCTTTTGTATTCCTTTTGTATTTTCAGGATTAAATGAGCTCAAATTAACAAAAGAAGCAAAAAGACATCAAAATCTAACATAAATACAAGAAAAGGAACAAGACGTGACATGCCCGACCCCACGACAGCATCTTCCCAAGCAAAACAAGAGATCAGAAGCCTGAACACGCCCCGTGCTCAGCCAGCACGGGGGCGTGCCCAAGTGTCAGCAGAAAAGACAAAGTGGTAGAAGCTTCTATTGCCCACCATGGGGCCGTGCTCAGCGGACACGGGGCCGTGGTCAACTATAAGATTCGCACAATCTAGCAAATCTGCATAGTACAAAGATTCTTCTGCACCACGGGGTCGTGCTCAGCGGACACGGGGGCGTGGTCAACTAAAAAGACAAAACTGCATTAAATGAAGAAAGAGAAGGATGTGGACACGGGGCCGTGCCCGAGCTTCTGTTCAGCCTATAAATAGAAGTGCTTGGCTCAAACTCAAACCATCCCTTGGCACACCACCTCTCTCACACTTCACCCAGCACCCACCACCACCATAACACCATCATCCACCACCATCATCCATTGTCCATCGTAGAGTGTGTGAGTCGTCTCGGGATCCAAGATTGATCGTAAGAGTTCTTGACAATCAAGGCCGTGTTTGCCTAAGTCTCTTACATCACTTGGTGAAGACAAAGTGTCTAGTGTAATACTTTTTATTTCTAATCTTTTCGCACTTTTTACTTGGTTTTGTATTAATGACTTTAATAACTAGTTGCTTATGTTGAAGGTGATCTTTCCTTATCGTTTGTCCGTGGTGTCTTGGCATTATTTTACTGTCTATATAAAATAAAAGATTTTCACCATTCATATCTCCACGGTCTATATGGAGGTATGTTGGCTACCTGGTCGGGGGTTAAGGGAACGGTTTGGTAAAGGTCTTGCCATTGTTCAGCGTTTAGAGGTCCTGCAATGGACATGGGTCAAATTTAGTAGGACGTCCTTCAATACTTAACGGTATTGGATGGCGGGGGTCCAAACTATTTGATCCCCTCATAAGTTAACTACTATTAATACTATAACCCAGCTATTTAGGACTGTATCCCTGCTGACTCAGACTACTTAGTCGAGGGTAACGTCACCTCCAAAAGAGGGGCCTACCATAATTTGCATTAATAACTTAATTAATTATCTTCCAATAATCCACCCTTTTAGGATTGTATCCTTGCTGACTCAAACTACTGGGGTGAGGGTAACGTCACCTTCAAAAGAGGGGCCTACTACAATAACTAAGATAATCTCTTAAAATAGTGCAAAAGTGCGGAAATAATCAAAGGTTCCACTAGATACGAGTCGGAACCAAGTGATTCATCTTGTCTATCTGTTTTTCTTTTTATTTTTATTTTCAGCATTTTAGTTAGTTTTTATTTTTCTTAGTTTAAAACATTTTTCTAAACTTTTTGATTTGATTAGACGTTGAGGATAAACCGGTACTAAAAGCTCTTGTGTCCTTGGACGACCTCGGTATCTTACCAACACTAAACTACGCTCACGATGGGTGCACTTGCCCATATGTGTGTTTAGTGTTAATAAAATATCGTGTTTTATAAATTTAAAACTTGGCTAAAAATAAGTGTTAAAGGGGCTTAAAATATACACCTAATATATATAACACTTCACACGCATCAGCAGGAGAAGGAGAAAAAGGCTGCCGAAAGAGAGAAAACAAAGGAGAAGGAGAAAACCGCTGCCGACAAGTCCATCGGAATTTCTACTGTAGGAGGCGCAGGTTCAGGTTCGGCGGCTGGTCAGGGTGGTGCGGGAAAACATGGCGCGCCGCCGCGCTCTCCAATAGGCCCCCGGGATACTTTGGGGGATATTTATTACAAGTCTTATACTGAAGAGGGTCATGGTGACGCCCCGCACCAACCGCCATGTGGCTTAAAGCAAAAGGATACCTTCCTCGAGTTCGCGCCTTGCCGCGACTGGCTGCTGAATTCTATTCCTCCTGGTGAGGTTGATCGTCAAAGGGCGCGGACCCACAGCGGGCTGTATCATGCCTACGTTGTTGGTGAAGCCAACACCCGCGCCGCTAACCAAGAAATTGTTCGCGAGTGGCGAACGATGGTTAGGGAGAGGGATGATTGGGAAAAATACCGCGATCGGATATTAAGGCGTGCTACTAACTTGGAGAAGTCGAGAGCTGCTTTTGATGAGGAGAAGGCGAAGTTCGAGGCTGATCGGAAGTCAGAAGAGTGGGGGCGCGAGGGCCTGAAAAGCAAACTTCAAGCTGCTGAACAGCAGTTGGCTAAGGAAAAAGCTGAATTCAAGCGCATATGTGAGAAAGACAATGAGCGCGCGTTCGCGACTCGTAACAAAATTGTCGACCTTGAAGCCAAGGTTGCTGAGTTGACAGCGAAGGTCGAGGATGCGCAGGCTGCTAAGGAGCAGATTGAGGTTTGTGAAACTTTTTACCTTTTCCCTCTGTGCTTTGTTTGCAAAATAGCTTAAGTCCTTTTGTCCTGTTTAGGTTGAGTTGGCTGAGGGGAGGGCTTTGTTGTCTGGTAAAGATAAAGATCTGATTGCCAAGGACGTGGAGATTGCTGAACTGAAACGTCGCCTGAACGAGCAGGTTGACAAATGCGAATCCTTGGAAATCGATCTTGAGGCGGAGAAAGTTAAGGCCGCAACTGCTGAGGAGGCCAAGCAGAGAGCTGAAGAAGCGCGTGAAGTTAGTACCGCAGCCCTCAATGTAGCGCAGACTAACTACTCTGAGGCTCAGGGCATCGTTGATACTCTTGTCTCTGAGGCCGAGTGCATGCGCGGCCGCGGAGTAGTGCTGGTATGCTATTCTTTTTACTGTTAAGTTTTATTTGCTAAGAGTTATTTGTAATACGGTCTTCGCTGTAGATTGCCAACTCTGTCCTTAACGCTGGAGAGCTAGATCGCGCTGTTGCTGCTCTGACAGATGCCGCGCGTGCAGATGGTCATCGTCGAGGCTATCTGGAGTGTGCGCAGCATGTTGAACAGGTATTCGGACAGGAGTTTGACACTAGTCATTGTTCAGTAACTGACCAGGCTAGTGCCGAGTTGAGACGTGCTGAAAACGCTTATGATCATTTATCACTGCCCGTGATGGACTTAGTCGCGAAGGCTTTAGAGCATGATGACTGATGTCAGCGCCTTAAGGCCATTCTAGACCCACCGATAACTGTTGACTTGTCTGACGCGGAAGAAACGGCGGGTAATGATGGCGATAAGGAAGGTGATGATGTTGGCGATAAGCGCGACGATGATGACGGTGATAGCTTTGAATAGGCTAGTACTTTTAGGCTTTGTGCCTTGTAATTTTTCCTTGAAGTTTTGAATGTAAACCTTTGCGTGGTTGCGCTTGTTTCCGATCAAAGGGATGACACTGTTTTAATGTAACTGTTGCGCGGTCGCGCTTGTTTTATATATGATGCTCGTTTATTCTTTCCCGTTACAATTATTGCACTGTTGTTAGAAACTTTGGTTAAGTTAGCGCGAATAAATGTAAGTGTGAGTGTAATTGCCCGGTCTCGCGCTATGTTCGCGGAGGACCTTGGAGGCATAACTCGAGAGCTCGTAAGTTACTGGAGTGTTTTCGTGCTAATCAGAAGTTTAACATGCATTTGTAACGAAAGAAGTAGTATAGAAAACATGTCGTATGCTTTCATTGACTTGGAAACAGGTGCTTAGGCCAACATACATTGCTTGTAACTTAAAGGGCGTGTAGCCAACATATGAAAGTAAACGGCGCATGGCCAACATCAGTGGGTAAAGGCGCAAGGCCGAGCTTAATTACATATAGCATTTTCGCAGTTGTTGCGCATTCCACGTTCGCGGGATGATGTGACCATCCAGGGTGCGCAATTTGTAAGCCCCTTTTCCTAGCACTTCGTGAACCAAGTATGGGCCTTCCCATTTGGGTGCTAGTTTTCCTGGGCGTTCAGCATTTGAAGCTTCGTTGTCTCGGAAGACGTATTCTCCTGGAGTGAAGGTATAGATGCGGACTCTCGCATTGTAGTACCTTTCCAGTTGTGTCTTGTACTTGGCTTCGTTAATTCGCGCAATTTCGCGCCTTTCTTCTAGCAAATCCAAGTCAAGACGACGCTCTGCCTCGTTGTCGATTGCGTTGGCTGCTGTCAAGCGCGGAGAGGGTAGGCCAACTTCTGCCGGGATAACCGCTTTTGAGCCGTATACTAGGCTAAAAGGGGTTTCGCCGGTACTTGTCTTCGGCATGGTTCGGTGAGCCCACAACATACTCGGGAGCTCATCCACCCAGCCTCTTCGCTTTGTGCCCAGTCGGGCCTTTATTCCATCGACGATACACTTGTTCACACTTTCAACCTGCCCATTGCCTTGAGGATGCGCAACGGAGGAGAAAGTGTGCTCGATTTTCATCTCTTTCATCCACTTCTGGAGGTCCTCAGACGCAAAGTTGGTGCCGTTGTCAGTTACAATCTTGAGTGGTAGGCCAAATCTGCAGATGATGTGTTCCCAAATGAACTTGCGTACCATCATAGCTGTAGTTGAGGCGAGGGCTTTGGCCTCCACTCATTTCGTGAAGTAATCGACGGCCACTATTATAAACTTGACGGCACCAGGAGCCTCTGGGAAAGGTCCCACCATATCAATTCCCCACTGCTGAAAAGGCCACGTAGTGGATACGGGAATAAGATCATTTTTTGGGCGCAGGGTTTTTGGAGAATGTCGCTGACAGGAGTCGCATTTGCGCAACTCCTTCAGGGCGTCGACGTGCATCCCTGGCCAATAATATCCGGCGTTCATAATCTTCGCAACAACCATGCGTGGTCCTGCATGGATGCCGCAGATCCCTTCGTGGATCTCCCTGATCAAGTAATTTGCATCTTGGGGGTCCACGCAGCGCAGCAATGGCCCCAAGAAGGACTTGCGGTATAAGATACCACCATTCATTTCGTAATGCAGGGCCTTGTTCTGAATCTTCCTTGCCTCTGCTTTGCTCTCAGGGAGCACTCCTTCTTGCAAATATTGAATTATAGGGGTCATCCAGGTTGGCTGCCCTATCTCGATCACGTTAACTTGCCGTAGCAGAACTGATGGATTCTTGAGTACTTCAATCCTTACATCTTTGGCGAGATGTTGAAAGGAGGTTGAAGCCAGTTTGCTCAAAGCGTCTGCTGGTTTGTTTTCAGAGCGGTTGATGTGTACCACCTTGTAGGACTTGAATTTTTGGAGCAACTCTTTCGCCTGATCCAAATATAGGGCCATAACTTCGCCCCTTGCATCGTATATACCGTTGATTTGGCTGGCTATCAAGAGTGAATCAACGTGTGCTTGTAGGTTTTCAGCTCCCATTTTTATGGCGAGGCGTAAGCCTGCCAGAAATGCCTCGTACTCCGCCTCGTTGTTGGTGTTTTTAAAATCCAACTTGATGGCGTAAGTAAATTCATGATTTTCGGGGCTCACAAGGCGCAATCCCACTCCCGCGCCATCCTCGTTTGAGGCCCCATCAGTGTACAACATCCATAACTCATTCGTTGGTTCTTTCACGGGAGTTTCAACAAGCTCACAATCTTTGATTTTATCAATTGGGACTTCTGTGATGAAGTCTGCTAGAACTTGACCCTTGATGGCTGGGCGCGGCCTGTATAAAATGTTGTGCCCCCCAGCTCGATGGCCCATTTTGCTAATCGCCCGGATGTTTCCGGCTTTTGCAATATCGTGCCGATGTGGAAATTGGTAAGTACGGTGATCACATGCCCTGTAAAATATCGGCGCAGCCTTCGGGAGGCGTGTAGTAGCGCAAGCACCAATTTTTCCATCGTGGAATATCTCGTTTCTGGGTCAGTGAGTACTCTGCTGATGTAATAAATTGGAGTTTGGACTCCATTTCTCTCCACCGGCAATACTGATCCTACTGCCTTATCCGAAGAAGATAAGTACAGTACGAGTGGCTCTTTTTCAAACGGTGCAGTCAGGGTAGGGAGTTCGATCAAACACTCCTTCATTTGCTGAAAAGCCTTCTCTGCTTCAGGGGTCCACCTGAACTCTTGTTTCTTCACACAGTTGCGCAGAGTGCTGATAAAAGGATATGACTTTGCGGCGTGGTTTGACAGAAAACGGTTTAGCGCGGCTAGGCGGCCAGCCAACCGTTGCATCTCTTTGATTGTTCGTGGCGATGGCATCCGCTCTATAGCCTGGACCTTTTCTGGATTCACCTTAAAGCCGCCGTTTGTGACTATGAAGCCTAAGAACTTTCCTTCTTCCATACCAAAAGAGCACTTGGCTGGATTCAATTTCATGTTTACGCTGCGCAACGAGTTGAATGTTTTTTCGATGTCCTTCAACATTTGGTCCTCTTCGGGACTTTTGATCACCAGATCATCGATGTAAACCTCGATATGCTTCTCGATATCTCCAGCGAAGGTCTTATCCATCAGGCGTTGATACGTTGCGCCCGCATTCTTTAAGCCGAAAGGCATCTTTGTGTAGCAGAAGATCCCTAGATCGGTTCGGAAAGCTGTCTTGTCTTCGTCTTCTAGCTTCATTTGGACCTGATGGTAGCCTTTATAGCAATCTAAGAAGCATTTCCATCTGTATGGCGCGAGAGAGTCTATCTTTTTGTCGATCTCAGGCAAAGAGTAGCAATCTTTAGGGCATGCTTTGTTGAGATCGGTATAGTCGACACACATTCGCCATCCTCCACTAGACTTCTCTACCATCACGGGGTTTGCAACCCAACTTTGATAGCGGACCTCCCGCAAGATTCCCGCTTTGAGTAGTTCACATACTTGCTCATTCATTGCTTTGGTTTTGTCTGCCCCTAAGCTGCGCCTTCTTTGAAATTTTGGCTCAACAGAGGGGTATGTGTTTAAGCAATGCTCGGTGATGTCGCGCGGGACACCGGTCATGTCGGCCGGGGTCCAGGCGAAGATATCCATATTTTTGAACAGGAGCTGCTTGAGATGAGTTCTGATGTTTGGTGAGATTGCGTGGCCTATCGTCACCGTTTGCTCCGGGTACTTGCGGTTTAATACCCACTTCTCTGGCTCAGTTGTTGAAACCTTCGTCGCTTTCGTTGGGCGCATCTCTTCTGTTGACATCACTTCTTTTTTGGCGTAAATAATTGCCACCCCCGTTTTGGTTGGGAACCCTATCGCTGAGTGGGGTGTGGAAGTGACCATGTTCAATTCGCCTTGGGTTTCTCTCCCAATCAACACATCATGCCTTGATTTGACAGGCATCACCATGAGGTTAACATTTGTTGTTCTTGAATGCTTCCCGTCAGAGAATGTGACGGGGAAGCTGATTTGGCCCAGCGGGAAGACCATTTCATTGCAGAATCCAGACAGTGGATAATCAATTGGTTCAAGTCTCGCTTTGTCATCTTCATCGAACTGATTAAAACACTGCTCATAGATGGTATCGGCCGTACTCTCTGGGTCAATGAATACATACTCCGATTCATAATGACCGATAATGCCGGTAATGACGACGGGTCGAGTGGCACGAGGACCGCCGCGCACTACCGGGAAAATGACCTGTTGCTCTTGCCATGAGGGTTCATAAGGGCGCTTGCCTTTCTCTTTTGCGCTGTATCTTGGTCAGTTGACCATATGGGTTTCTAGGCGTCTGACTTTCTTGTGATTCCCCTCATCGTGGCGTTGGAGCTGTCGAGTTTCTTTGCGCATGTTTTTCACCAAGTGGCTTAGCTTTCCACTTTTTAATGCTCTTTCGATCTCCTGACATAAACTGTAACAGTCGTCTGTCAGGTGTCCCGTATCTTTATGGAAGTCGCAGTACAGGTTGGGGTCTTGCCCCTTTTTGTTTGTCATAGGCCTTGGAGCCTTGAAATCGTGATTCTCCGTCATCAGTACCTATTTAGGTGTTTTTATGAGCGGAGTCCAGTGCTTTTCTCGATTGTCATCCCTGACTGCTTTCCGATAGCCAATGCGATCAATAGTATCTCGCGCGTCTTCTTTGTAGCGGGACCGTTCTTCATAACGAGGTCGTTCACTATAACCGCTGGAGTGATTGGCTTTCCACCCAGGGTTTTTGCCTTTGTTTCGTCTGTTGTCGTCGCGCGAAGGGCCCCCTTTAGAAAATTGATCTTCAGTTCGATAGCTCTTGTTTCTGGCGAGTGACTCTTCAGTTTGCGCGACTATCTTCGCGGCTTCCATGAGTTTATCGCATTCCTTGGGCATTCCATCTTTCCCAGTGATGGTTCTAATTAGGCTATCACAGCGGATGGCTTTCTTGAAATGGCAGCGCATGAGTTGTTCACTAACGCCGCCGATTTCCAAGCACTCTTTGTTAAAGCGAGTGATGAAATCTTCCAAACCCTCGTTATCTCTGCGCCAGATGTCTTCAACCACGGCTGTGTCGCGCTGGTATTGTCTTTGTTGACTGAAGTGACTCAAAAACTGAGTCCTGAAATCCACCCATGATTTTATCTTTCCCGGAGGAAGGCTGTCGAACCAGGCGCGAGCAGCCCCCGTAAGCGTTTGGATAAACAGATGGCACCACATGGGCATATTCCATCCTCCCATGCAGCCCACGCTTGTGAAAACTCTGACGTGATCATCAGGATCAGTCAATCCGTTAAACTTTCCGACTGTCGGAGGTAACTTCTCTCTTTTGAGCGGCGCGAGCGCGATCTTTGGAACGAACTTTGAATGTTCTACGGCTTCAGCTGGTCGGTAGGCGAGGCGAAAGTCCTGCTCTGCCTCTTCGGTATACCCAACGTGTTGTCTTGGTTTATAGTATTCGTGATTTCTTTGCAAACGATTGAAGACCGAAGATTCTTCATCGCCCTCCCAAGTTGGATCATTCGGGTCAGTTTCTTCCCACTCATTGTTCATGTTGCGCGGCGTGAGCCGGCTATGAACTGGGCCTCTTTGGACGTGTGACGGATAGTCATAGTAACTTTCTGTTTCTTCCCGTGTATCGCGCGTGTCGTGCACGCTTAGTCTCCTGGTAGGGGGAGGTCTATTAATTCTGCCTTGGATGTTTTGCTGCGGGGGTATCTGGCGCGCCCCCTGACTCTGCCCCTGAGGAGTAACCAAGGATGGTTCTGCCGTTAAGACTGCTTGTTGTGCGCTCAAAGATTGATATGCCTCGTTAATGGTGGCAAGTTGCTTGGCGTACCATGAGGCTGGAGTTTCGCCCTCTGGTAGCCCTAGTAGCGCCGAGATGTTCTGAGGTGGAGCTGGGTTTGAAGGTCCAGCGCCGTTGTTTCCTGGGGTTATTGTCTGAGTGATGCGGGTGAAGCTCCCGCGCGGACCCCCAGTGTTGGCTACTTCGATTTCGCCGATTTCTTCAACGTGTTGGGGTTGGATGTTTTGATTATCCGCCCCCAACGCTGCATTAGGGTTTGCTCCGAGACCAACAAACTCAGGAATGATTCCTTGACCAGCCATGATCGAAGGAAGGAAAAACACGAAAACTCAGGAAAGAAGATGAAAGTGTTTTGTAGAAAAAACCGGTGGGCGCCAATGAAGAAACACGGAATCACCGCCAGGATGATTGGACCGCTTTCTCTATGTGGGTGAAGAATCACACCTTGTTCTTCCTCTTGAACCTAGATCTGCAATGGAGAAGACAAGAAAGTGGAGCTGTAGAGATGACCGGTAGGGGAAAGAATCCCCTCTTTTCCAGTAACCAAAGTGTGTGGCTCCATCCTCCCTCTAATAATGAGGTGAACACCTCTTTATATAGGGGATATGGGCCTCCCCTAACCCCAATGGGCCAGGCCCAGTTAGGGGTTATCTCTACAAGCCCCAACCCACAGTAGTGTAAACTACATCGCGTTGGTCCTCGCGATTGGGTTAGTAAGCAACAATGATAAATAATTAATATAAAAGCAACAAGTAACGGCAGTCCGACCGCTCGGGTCGGGTTTAGTACCGTACCCCATCAACTTGATAAAACAATACCATTAATTTGAAACCTTGTGTTACATGAGCTTGTAGTTAATAATTTAACATTTATGATTTTCTTTACACTTTTCTGGATATTAGCTCATTCATTCTATACTAAAGTTGGTGAACAAACCAACCAATACATGTATATTGTACAAAACTATACATATTTTATCTTTTGGTCTTTTATACTAATTAGTAATCAATTTTTGCTAAACTTATTCTAGATTCTAAAGCAAGGCATTGATTGGATATGCTTATATATGATACCAACCGTTGTTTAAGTATTAAAAAAGTTATTGTATTAATTAAATATTTCAATTTTATGACTAGACGAAAATGGATTTGGTCATTTTGGTGAACAAGTGGTTAGGACTAAAGCGGTAACCTGCTTTTTAAGATTCCAGCAGCTTGCCTAACAGGAATCAACCATAAACCTTATTTTTGTACCAATATATTCTAAGGTTGAAAAACATAAGTTTCTATAATAATATAAAACAATGAATGAGTACTAGATTTACTATGATGAATAAATGATATGAAACAAATACGGAAGTTTACTTGATAATATACGGTTTTTATTATTAAGAGTTGTTTTATACTGTAGTAACTTGAATTGATTTTACTCCCTTTTGATGTGATCGTGTATGTAACGTATAAGCCTAATTATTCAGTATGATACGTTACAGGCCGTTTAACAACTTATTGCTAGGCTTATTATATAAGGTTGCAAGTTTAAATCACAAAGAGAACTTTTAAAGCATTCTTTGAAATTAGTACCAAAACTTTCATTATCAATTCATCATTTGTATACAATTTTTTTAATAGTTGAATAAATTATAACGTGAAATGAATATATAATGTGACCTATGGAAACGTCCTTCGACGATCAAGCAAATAATTCTCATTAAGATAAATATATCATATATAGACTTAACTAGAACGAGTTGGGAGAAGAGAGAACATTTTTCTTGTGTAGGGTAAGCTTCTAAGAGGAGGCGGGGTGGTAAGGATTTGTTCCGTGATAAAGCAAAGTTTAACGCGTGGAGAATACATTTGACCACCGCCACCTAAATGATAACGCATGATGTTCTTTAACCCGTGATAAAATTCACTCGTTATGGGGTATTGAGTGATAAATGGATGTGAGGGGGTGTGAGGGTTTATTGTTGGGTGTTGTGAGTGATGACCATTGCCACTAAAAAAGGTTGTAAGTGATGAAATAATAGTTGATGACATGGCGTAATTTAATTGGATGTTGTGAGTGATGTAATGTTTGCAAGAGATGACCACCCCCTCCCCTAAATAAGAAGCTTACTTGATGTAGATTAGTTGTCTAATGGCCCCAACACTATTTACCAGGTCTATATTTTAAGCATAGTTCAAAACTTGATCCTTCACTTTTCTATTTTATGACACGACTACACTTGTGTCCTTTAAGTTCAAAACTTAGAGCATTCATATCAATTCCATCTCATCTGTGTGTGGAGTTTTTATAATATAAAGAGTATAAAAAGTGATTGTGGGTGGAGAAGAGAGAAAATGTTACTGTTCATCTGTATATTTGGGGGACACTGTTCACCCGCTATAATTTTTTAATATATTTTGAAAGTGGTTGTGAGTAGAGGAGAGAGAAAATGTAATGATAAAGGTATAAACGAATATTATTTAATTGAAAATAAGAGAGAAAATATAATGTTTTTTAGTGTAATTTAAGGTGAAAATATGGTGAAATGGATATGAAAGCTCTTACTTGATCCTTTACTTCAGTTTTTTATTTTTATTTTTATTTTTGATCCTTTACTTCAGTTTTTTATTTTTTTTATTCTATGACATGACTACGCTTGTGTCCTTTAAAAGTCACATACACGTTATCTAGTATTAACATTACATTACAATAATATATTGATTCCTATAAGGTTACGCTGTTATTTCATTATTTATTACCCAAAGTAGTTTTCACTACAAAGCCCTTTGAATATGAAGCTTTTGTTACAACCATCTCCGACTCTAAGACTGTTCCATCGTTTGAGGAGCTGCGGACTAAGGTCCTTAACCAGCTTTATGAGGGTCAACGAAAGATAAATCAAGACGAGATATATTAAGATATCAATAAAAATAGATTGATAGTTTCTTACCGAGATCGGATACATGTACCCATACGACTTAGCTAATTTATCATTTGTATTTGTGTTGCTTATGAACAAGGAGGCTAAAATGGACTCAATCTGAGCAGTAGCAGGTCCTCGGTCCGATAATTTAGGTGTAAAATGTTAGATGTAAAATGTTAGATCTTTAATAAACCTATATCCAAAGTTAATGCCCGTAACAAGGTGTGAACGTAAATAAAATTTTAAAAGATGAATATCATTGATTGAATGAATGTACTGTTTTTGAGAAGTCATGGACGGCAGGTGGATTTTTGTCAAGACGCTCACATTACATGGGTTCGTGACACGTTTTGTATGTTGTGTTTGTTTCAATAGAATTATTGTTTTTCCTTATTTACATGTTCTCATTTGTTTCAACTCACTGGTTTAGTTATAGGAGTTCTCAAGTTTGATTCATACTAAATGCAAATTGTATAAATATGGCCATATGGGTGAGTACCACTAGGAGGATTCAAACTTAGGGTGATGGTTTGAATAACATATTACATATGTAATATGCTGATCCTTTGAAGCAAGCTGAAAATCCATTTGATCAGCGTTCAAAAAAAGTTTTTTTTTTCTTTAAATAAGTTATGTTTCTTAAGGAGATTATAAACTTATATAAATTTATAGACTTTGCAAGATTTAAGTTTTTGATTAATGTTTCTCAAGGAAATTATAAACTTATATATATTTATAAACTTTGCAAGATTTAAGTTTTTGATTAAATTTAACTTTTTTATGTTTTAATAAAATTTAAGATTTTGAATAAATTTTAAGATTTTGTAAACTTTTTATATATTCATTCACACGTTATTAAAAATCAAATAGTCTATTATACTATTTAACTGGCGGGATTTCCGCACTTCGCGGCGGGTTTTTTGTCGGTATTGGTTTTGTTCGTTAAGGTATCGGTGCGAAGTAGGCACTAATTATAGGAACCGAAGGAGACAAAACCGAATACTAGTGTGAATACAACTCCATTGTCAACAAAATTTTTACGAAAACATCAAGACAACCATAAAAAGGAATGTGGATACTAATATTCTTTAGATGTACAACTAGAATTTTCCACCGCGCGTTGCGGCGGGAAATCTTATAAATTATATTATAATATTACAAAGAACCAACGATTTCACGGTTCTAAACCGAACCGTCACAGTCATAAGATTGAATTAAAAACATTACCTGAAAACGGATAAACTGACGTGAAGATACTTGACAGCTTGCAATCAAGAGATGTATCTAGCTGCATTCCCTTGCTTCTTCTTCCCCTACAAATTACAAGTAAACAGACTACAATTTAAGAACAGATTCTTGGAAGTTTGTACGGATTCAGTTCTGATTTTGAATTGAAATTACAGCAGGTCTGTAGTGCTTCGGCATGGTGGATTGCCTGTTGGTTGAATGTTGAAACGATGTTCCATACGAAGGGTAGAACCTACATAAGTGACCACAACTAAGTGTTGACGACTTGACATGTTGTTTTACAACCCCTTCCCCAAATGACTCAATCATACAATCCATACTTTTATGGTCATAAAACTACTAAATCCACTGTAAAAATTAATAACCATCCTAAACAGGACAGAAGAATAAGAACAACCCTAACTTATTTCATAGTATATAAAAAGTTACAATCTGCCTGTGTCGATTAATTAATTACCATTCTTTTGAACCATATAATTAATACCAACACTTATCGATTTCTAGATATCTTCCATAATTATCATTCTTTTAAACCATATAATTAACACCAACACTTGTAGTATGGCTTATTATCATTCTGTTCAATCTCAGCAACAGCAACAACAACCTTTAATACTTTCAAATCCACCTCTCTCTTCCTACTGAAAACTCAAGGCATTCTTGATATATATTAACGAATTTCATACAAAGAGAACTTAAAAAGGAGAGAAGCAGACGTGTTTGTCGATTAGGTTTTAGAGGCCGGAGGTGTGGCTTCCGATTACTCGATTAGGTTTCTTCATTTCCGGCAACTTTTTCGTCACAATCGGTCAGCAACATAACCCATCTTAACCATCATTGTTCACCTCTTGTCCGATTTCATCTATACAACCCTTACGAATCATAATCATCAGTAACTGGACATCACTTGTTGATAAAAATAATACAACTGAAAAGAACAAAGCTCAGATTTACCTTACTCGCCGGTTTTGAGTTCTGTAGTGACTGGATTCTGGGCAAAACCCTCACGTACTCCTCAGAACCGGTCAAATTAACAACTGACTCGTCGTCGTTCACTGGCCCTAGACGACGCTAATCCGCCGGGGGTTGTCTCAGACCGAATCCAAATCACCGTGACGGCCAGAGTCTGACTGCCGGAGTTCGTCTTCGCCGACAAAGCCAGCACTGCCTTAAAAAGAACCAAAAAGAAACCCTAAAGCCCTTCGATTTACCTGCGTAGAAGAAGAATACCGGCAGATGTAGGTGTGGAAAACCGGGACTGTAGAACACTGCTACAGTGATTTGCTAATCCACCTCTTGAGCCACCATCACCAAAATCATTCCGATGACTGGCGAATGAATCTTCCTGATGATAGTGATGCTTATGTCTAGGTCTTCTCAAACTGAGGGGAAAATTGTAGGAGGCAGGAGTGGCAAATGAAAAAATCGAAAAGGTTGGTGGTCAATCTGAAAAGGCAAAAAAAGCCCCTGGCGCACTGTAGCACTGCTACAGTGATATGAAGTTGTTATTTAATATATATAATAATTCGTCACAGTAAAGAATAAAAAAGAAACGTTACGTTTGACCCGTTCAATTTTGAACGAAATTCTTATCCAATCGTACACAAAAGTAAGAAAATCACAACAACTGTAACGAAATTTGTAAGACATATATTATATTATATTATATTATTAGAATGACGAAAATATAAACGATGTGTAACGAAAAATAAACACTATAGCTTTGATTTGTACATCACTATTCACAACTTAGTTTTAAGTAAAATTTATATCGAAACATAGCTAAAAGTAAATATATTGCAAAGACATGCCCCGAAAATTTATAAAGTATCATATATTAAAAGTCATAATCGAAAAATAAAAATATACTAAAAATAATAATAATAATAATAATAATAAGAATAATAATAATAATAAACAATTATAATAAGCTAACAAAAAACAAATTTTAAATAAAAGACATTGTTCAACCAGTTGCCTTTTTTATTTTGTAGAGTATTGTGGCGGGTTGTTTCTGAAAATCTAAATGTACAAAAAACACACTTAACGACGATATATTTAGAAAGCACGAAAAACAACATCGTTAGACTATGTGGTAAGGTCCTCTTTTCCCCCACCTCCACATCATTACCTTCTTTTCCCCTTCCTCTTCCCCAATCAACAAGAAATGGTTTCTTCATACATCCCCATCCAATAATATTGAGAGAGAGAGAGAGAGAGAAGCATATTAGGGCAGACGAGGTTGAGTCCCCAAGCTCACCGAAATCTCCAAGGGAGGGGAGGGGGTGGTGTTCCCCGACGGGGAAAGGCTCCACATCAGCTTCCCGCGCTCTCTCCTGATACTACAAAAACATATTAGGTTAATGCCCGCGTTAAACGCGGCTTCAATCAAAAACATATTATTTACTTTGAAATATAATATTCTGTACAAACGAATACATTGGAAGAAAAAAACAGAAAATTATTCAAATCCCGGAAAAAACTTCCTTGTAGACTACATTTGTTGTTTTACTCGTTACATTCTCATCTTTGTCTAGTATAAACAACTTCACACCAGCTCTGCTTTTGACTCTTGATAACGCAACATAAAGCTGACCATGTGAGAAAACTGGATATTTCAAATACAATCCAACCCTTGATAGAGATTGTCCTTGACTTTTGTTTATAATCATTGTGAAAACATACATTTAAGGGGAATTGTCGTCGTTGAAACTTGATAGGAATTCTTTTATCCGACGATGTCAAACTGATTCGTGAAATAAACGTTCTTGTCCCTATGTTTCCTCCGGATATAATCTCAGCCTCTATAACACGTTTATAAAGTTTAGTAATTCGTAGTCTCGTACCGTTGCATAAACCATTTTGTTGATCGATATTACGAAGCAACATCACAGGTACACTGACTTTAAGGACTAATCGATGATTAGGCAGACCAGGTATTTTAAGACCATTCAAAACATCGGGAGAATATAGTCTCGCATGTGCTTCGTTCTTTGCTTGATCAGTTTGACAAATACTATCAAAACTCAGATACTCCACTTCATCACCAGGAAACGAAGCAAACAATCTGTCATTAATTTCTTGAACAACCTCATTTGTTGGTGCGAGTATAGCTCTTTCAGCAAAATAATCTTTATCTTTGTACAGTTGAAAAAGTGAAGGGTATAAAAAGTCGATCAAATCTGACATAGGATATGATCCACAGAGCACTTGATTAACAGATCTTCAGGAATATCTATAACTGTCACGGCCCCAGCTCCGGTTTGACCCGGTCAGGAACCGCGGGACAGGAACACGTGGTATCAATGATGCGACAGCGGAAGATTTTTAACAGGATCTTTTAAAACTCAAAAATGCCCAATTATTTTATTTCCATAATTCGGGATAAATACCTCCTGGTGTTGCTCAGATTGATTGACTTCGTTAACTGGTTCATTATTAGCGTTTTCCATCTGATAATTAATATATATAATTTATTAGTATAGAATAAATAACAATTATACACAAAACAATCATATAAATTTCACAACACACATATATATATCCAAAATTATCGATTCCTTGATTTCCCTTTTTATATATCATATTATGCATCCGTACACACTGTTATGTTACAAAGTTTTATTTTTATTTTACAAGATTATATTTATTATTATTATTATTATTATTATTATTATTATACAATCACAGTTACGTTCTCACACTATTTCTTCTGCTGATATGTTAGTAACGACGCTCCCTCTCGTCGTACTTCCAGGAGATCTGTTCTCCTACTTCCCGAATCATATTCCCTGCACCTATCAGCTCCTCGCCAAAATGGCGGAGTTCAGCTAAATTTTCATTGCTCATTGGTGGGTTTGGTATAGGTTCTGGGTCGAACTGAGGGAAAAAGGTATAAGGGTTATTAAGGAGGTTTTGAAACTGCCAATCGTTCGTCCACCACTCGTCCATTTCTCCTAAATGTTGAGTATGGATTAAAGGTTCTGGGATGGTTGGTTCTAAGTTTATTGGAAGTTGAGTTTCGGCAGGATAAGGATAAAGGTTGTTATTGATAGGTCTAATGATATCACAGCCTGCCAATACACGATCCAAATCCTCCTGAAATGGCAACTCCTCGACTTGCCTCGAGCTTTCCCCAATTTCTATTTCTGTTTGCCTAGATCCTTCCCCAATCTCAATCCCTTTTCCTTTATCCATGGGATTCTCTATTTTGGGAATCTTTCGAGTTGCTGGTTTCCTCCTGTGCACCCGCCTCCAGCCTACAAATCTTCTCTTTTTCTTAGACTTTGTTTTTTCCAAAGGTGGAGAGTGGAATTCCATAGGTTCTTCCACATCGGGTATGTAACCAGTAAAGTCTTTGGAAACTTCTACTTTCACCGGATAGAGATTGAGATTTTGAAGGGCTTCAGATAACTCATTCATGCTGTTTAGCATATATGCAAAAATACACACAAAATGCTAAGTTAAAAAAAATTTTATAACAAAATTTCACAGATAACCTTCAAGTATTATAGCATACTGTGTAACTAATTTAATACAAAGGATAACTGAAAATTAAAACATACTAGGGTTTATTGTAAAATTATTTATTTACTGGGTAAAGTTTCTGACTTGTAGGTGATATAGGTGCTATAACTGAGTCAGGGTATTTAAAGATTTGCATTTACTGCTACAGTGGCTAGCATATAGAGATCTGTCCATTTTTCATCTAACTTGTCTTCCCATGGTGGGTTACTGTCTAATTTCTGGGTTTTCTGTGACTTTTTCATTTTCTCTTGACTTTTTCTAATAATCAAACTTCTTTTATTAGGAGAAAGTGGTTCCTCATACTGCTCCTTACGGACAAATATTCCTTCCTCAGGATTTACTGAGTGTTTTGAGGATGATGATCCCTTATCTTTTGATATACTATCTAATTTAAGATAGATATCTGACATTCTCTGCTTACCCATACTGTAACTAACAAATAGTCAGTTAATAAAGCACATAATCACAAAATGGTAATTAGGAAAAAAATTTTAAGTATATTTAAATACTTAATAGGCTTAAGTCAGTGGCTCTTTTAGTAGCTCTGATACCACCTTTTCCTGTCACGGCCCCAGCCCCGGTTTGACCCGGTCAGGAACCGCGGGACAGGAACACGTGGTATCAATGATGCGACAGCGGAAGATTTTTAACAGGATCTTTTAAAACTAAAAAATGCCCAATTATTTTATTTCCGTAATTCGGGATAAATCCCGTAATTTACATTAGAGGAATTTAACTAGGAAATTCCCTGATTTCTTAAAACATGTTTATTCATTTTAAATGAGCCACCTCTTCAAGCTTGGTAGTGCTCCTTAGCACGTTTCCTTGATTTACATCAGGTTGCCTGAAACATGTTTTAAAAATATTTTATCAGCGGGGAAATGCTGGCGAGTCACTCCAATTTGATAAAATGACACATAGTTATCAATTACAGCATAAGAGCGATTACAATGGCTTTTATCTTATTTTTATCTGGCGCCGTGTCACATTGCGTGACGATGGTCATACCACTATTGGGTCCCACCCCAAGTAGTGATGATTATCCCGGTTAGGTCAATGAACTTAACCGGGAGAAAATTAGTAATGTGCACAATACCCCACTAGCCAGTGATTAAGATAACCACGACTTACTCCCTGTAATTATAACATTTGAAAATGGAGTATTGTAAAATACTTTTGATAAAAAGAGAATGACTCACATTGCAGATTTATACGGGCAGAGTTTAGCCTACTGATTAGCCTTTTAACCTAAATTTAAACAACATGCACACAAACTAGGTCAGTAACTAATACAACATTTACGATAACTCATGAGATTAAACCCTCACAACGAATGATAAAGTGCGATACTTAAACATCCATCGAATTCACGACGAATGACAAAGCATAACCCTAATGTGGGCAGCACTTAAACATCCATTGGATAGTTTTAATCGATCGGACATTGAATCGTAGTAGCGATCGAGTTATTACCCTGTTATTGCGGCAGCGTTTCGTGCTGTGTGTGTGTTTTGTAGTAATCAGACCATAACTCAGTGTGTATAACGAATTTTTTCGTCGAACCAGTGCCAGAATTCAAGTCCCAAAGCCCTCTATTTATACTTAAATTTTGACCCCCTCGCGTGACGCGAGGGGTCTACGTGGGTGCGTCGCGTGACGCGAGGGGTCACCACTCTATTATAGAGTAGCCACGTGTGTTTGTAGCTCAGGTGAGTTGGTCTTTCGTCAAAATTTGATTTTGACAGCAAATTATGTGGATAATCGTAACTAGGGAATACCCCCCCTGAGTTTTAGGGGCCCTGATCCTGATTCTGATTGTTCTGAAATTTTTAGGGTTTATGCAGAATCACTTGGGGGTCTCAATTAGGGTTTCCTATTGGACAAAATAAGATAATAATTAGAACTTTTAATGAGATTTGTTACAATAACCACCTCACAATCATCATTGTCACCAATTTTTCCCTCGCCCAACTCAAGAATCCAATTCGCAAAAGCTTTAATCTCTTCTATATCAGATGTGTTGGATCCTACAGTTAACCTCATGTTTTTTGTTAACGTATGGACCTTGAAAGTACTCCAAATATACGATGACGTGATTGAAGCATTAACGATTTCTCGCCTACTGCCATTTGGTACAACTGGAAGTATTTTTCTAAAGTCACCACCGAACACCATAACTTTACCACCAAAGGTCATCTCGCATTTGAAGATATCTTTCATTGTTCGGTCAAGTGCTTCAAACGCATGTTTATGATTCATCGGTGCTTCATCCCAAATTATCAATTTCGTTTTCTTCAATAAATCGGCAACGTCATCATCCGGTTTAATAAAATACATCGACCTTTCTGTTAAATTTAAAGGTATATGAAACCTTGAATGTGCAGTACGTCCACCAGGTAACAAAAGAGATGTGATTCCACTTGATGCAACATTTAATACAATATCTCCTTTACATCTAATGGATGCAGATAATGTCTTCCACAGAAACGTCTTACCAGTCCCTCCATAGCCATAGACGAAGAACAGACCACCCACATTACTATTAACTGCTTCAATTATCTCATCAAACACTAAACGCTGCTCATCGTTTAGGCTGCTTAAATTATTACCAAATTCAATGGCAGTAGCGCTTACATCGTACCCAAGCTCGTCAGCAATTAAACGGTTGTCTGTTGAATATATTGATTCACTGTCGGGTTGAGGCATAGAGGGAAACCAACTTAGACTTGAGTTGTTACGTAATAAGTAACACTCAATTTCAAGCAACGTTAGGTTCCTTATTTGTTCTTCTGGAAGAGACAAACCTATTAAAATTATATAAATAAATTATTTAAAGTCGTATAAAAACTGAATTTAATAAACACTATTATATAAGACATAACTGTGAAAATATTAAATAACAATTTGCGTACCTTCGATCCTCAAAAACTTTTGACGATTGTATAAAATACCATCCGCAAGGTACTCCCATGTGTTTTCCCAAACATGTTCAGGCCTTGATAATATATTAGTGTCACACCCCGTTATTTCCACGTATTACCGGTGGGCCCGGTGGGGAGTATCGTGACGTAGTTGATATCATCATAGTCAAATTATCACAGTTTAATGCACAGCGGAAGTCTAAAGGTAAAAACATTACAAACCGAATTGAAAGTAATATCAAGAGTATTACAAACGGAATGTAAAGGATCCACAGGCGGATCAAAGATAAAAGAAAACATTGTTCAACAGTTTTTTAAACATCTAAGCTTGCAAGACTCTTTATTGATGCTAGGAGTAGCCAGCCCATTACGCTTAGTACCTGCACTTAACCTTTTTGGAAAATACGTCAGTTTTCACTGGTAAATACAATTAACCGACTCATTTTGAAAACATTTAAGAAAATTGATTTGAATGCACGAAGCACAAATAATCTTTTATAACTTGGGATAATTATTTAAAAATAATCTTGTAAAAGAATTACATGTTTATTATACGTTTAGTAGCCCGGGTTGAAAACCGAGTTAAAGATTAATAGACACAACACATAATATATCCCACGGCGAGTTATTCTCGAACATGTGGGTACATTATTTTACATACGCACCGGCAGGTGTATGCCTACACCCCGTGCTTAAGTCGTGGCCATTTCAATGAATGAGCCGAGGATATCTAGGACATGGTCATTAACCCCCCAAAGGCTTAAAATAAACAAAACAGATTAAATGGGTTATTTCAATGATTTAACCTTCAAACGATTAAAAATTTAATACCCGACCAAGCGAGTATTTTATATACCGTATCCCAAGCCCATATAAGGGTAAATAACTTAAAAGTATTTACCTGAGCAAATTTTACAAATTTATCCCATCCGTATACAATCAGTAAGTGCAATTATCTTTTACTGGGCTCCTAAATCTGTGAGGTATTGCATATATGTGAAATTTATCATTTATAACCAAACTATGCATCGTAGGGGCATTTTGGTCATTTCACATAAGCTTTAAAGGTCAAATTTGGAAATCTGAGTTCAAAAATTTTTCATATTGTTAAAGAACAAAAATTTACTTAAAACATCAGTAGGTATTAAGTCTTATATGCCAAAAATAGTTTTAACCCATACTATGCGTTTTAAACGCGTAAAAGTCGGTTTTAAGCGATTTTCAGGTTATATAAGGAAATCTGAGTT
>JARYGA010001476.1:0-33707 GCA_030545235.1 Helianthus tuberosus | reverse complement strand
AATCTCATTCGGCTATCCAGCCGTGGGGGTTACCCCATAGTTCGAAAACGTTTATATGTTAACCATCCCATGTCCACCTTCCCTGGCTATCCAGCCCGGCACTTTGGCCGTGGGGAGCTGCCCCAGTATTTTAAACTACCAGACTCGTTTATCATATCGACTACTAACAAAAGAAATCAATTGTGCCCTAGCGTCGGTGTTCTATCACCACCGACGTGCCATAGTCCATTAGTACACACCCGTCCTATTGGCACGGTGTGCGGTTTGTTAAACCTAATAGCGCTATTAACTAATGACCCACTCGCCATAGCCTCGGCGATTAAGTCGATACAAAAAGGGAGGGACTTCGCTGATAGAGTTCTAGTCCAGTAAGTCTAATACGTCCCAACAGGACGAAGAATTTACATTCCTGAACACGTCTCAAGGACGAGGAATTCACATTCCTGAACGCGTCCCAAAGGACGAGGAATTCCTATTCCTATTCCTGTACCCATTCCCATTCCCACCGGGAAATTACCATGCTTTGTAGAAAAGTGTGAACTCACCTCGGTTTGCTCGGTTAGATTCTCAAATATAGCTAACAGTCAAGGTCGGTCAATCACGTCCTAGTATGATTTACCAGTTAGTCATTTAGTGGCTTTCAAATAGAACACAAAGTTCCTACACGTATCTATCACACAACATGCATCATTTTAACGGTTTATGCCCATCTAAGTTTCCCATCCATTCCCCACTCAAAATCAAACATACGATAATGCACATAACATATATAACATGTTAGATCATTCACAGATAGCATACTCGACATTTAGACACGCGAGTCACAACTTATGTCATTTCAGCATTTATATTCAATACCGGCTGTTTTCGGACATTTTAATAAAATGGTTAAATTATTCCAAAAATTCCCAAATTTTTACAGGATGTCTTAAACGTTCCATATTTTATTTTGTAAAAATATCGGGGTCCGGTTCATTACCAATATTTTATAAAAATTCATATTTCGGACTGAACTCAGATTTGTGTATTTCTGACCACAGTCCACGGAACAATTTATTAAAAATTCATCGAGTGTCCGATTTATGAAATTCTAGTGGGGTAATTACAAATGCATCGGTTTTCATCTACTGTACAAATTTCATGGTCCGATTCATCACAAAACTCAGGTTATGACTGAAAGTATGACACCCATTTATTGCTGTCAAAATTCAGCTTAAGTTGCTGTTACAAATTAACACTTTAAAAATAGTAAACGAAGTCCAAAAATTACGATTCTGGTGCCATTAGAACCGTATTTCATAATAAAATATTTTAGATTCAAAATATCGGTTTTTCGTTGAGTTTAAGACCTGTTTACAGCCTGTGAAAGGCGGCTGAAAATACACATCAGCAAGCTGTTTTCAGTCTAAAGGCTACTAAAACGCACACATATGATTACCATTCATTCTAATAATGATTTACAACAGGTTATAAGTTATTTACAGCAGACTAATACTCATATATTTCAGATTCATCTTGTATTACCATGTTTCATCATTATTTACTCTTTAACCAACAAGTTCATCACTCTAGCAAGACTTTTTAGTTTTGATTTTTAGTGTTCTTAACTTTAATCATCAAATCACCCATTAACCACTTAAATAACATGAAGAATGAACGGATCTAAGTTCTTACCACTAGCACAAGGCTAGGAGAGTTCGAGTGTAGAAAAGTGGTGGTTAAAAGCGAATAGAGAAGGTCCTTCCACTTCCGAGAGCACCAAGCTTCGTTATATGATCTCTTGCTTCTATGGATGAATGAAAAATGGTTGGAATGGAGGTTGATGATGGTGAGATGGTGGTTGAAGGGGGCTGCCGAACTCAAGGGAAAGAAAGAGAGAGAGAGAGCTTGCTTGCTTGGTTGGTTGGGTGTGGTGATCAAAGAGAATGATAATCCACTAAACCTTTTTATAAACCATAATTCACTAATACCCAATGTATAATGTGTAGTCTAGATATCAAACCATTAGGATTAAATAATCAAAAATGGTGGGGTGTGTCCCATATGGGGGAACCAATCGGTTGGGGGGGGGGGGTATTTAGTTAGGTTTTAATGGAACTTGGTTAAGTGTCTAGTTTGTTTAGTTAGAAAAATAAATAGGTTATTAGTGTGTTATTAAGTATAACGGGTGTTAGGGTATTCGGGGACCCTAAATGGCTCAGAAAAATAGAAACAATGACTTTGGCAATATTTTTATGTTTCGGGTAATGTCCGGTTGTTCGGTTCGATACTGATCCGATAAAGTGTTTAATTAATCCGTAACGTGTCTTTTATATATATTTTTGTAACGTTATTAATTTTCAGCACTCAAGAAAATATAACGGACTATTTAGTGACCTTTCTGTACATTACTAGTGTGTTAACAAGCGCATGTAAATATAACACAGATATCAGAAAGCAGTTACGTAATTCCACACAGTCGTCAAGCACATTAATTATTATTAATAAACTGTACGGTTACATGTAAATTTGAGGGTTGTCACAACCACTGCCGCCCTCCACATCGCCGTCGTCTCCCCCTCCTCTGTTCCTCACACCAGCAGCGAACCCACCGCTACCACACCAGCTTCAGTTTCTTCACGGAATCCATTGTCGGTCTCCAACATAGGACCGGAAGAAGCTCCGGCGGCGGCAGATCATTGGCCGGTGATGGCAGATTTGAGTTTGGGGGTATCTGCGGCGGCGTCTTCGTCCATGAGATCGTCGTCATCGGGCTCGAAGTCCAGTGGCCGGTGATGGCAGATTTGGTTGTGACAGAGAAAGTGTGAGTTCTTGGGTTTGAACAGATTATGCGACGGTGGTTTCGGAAACTAGAGAAAAGCAAAATACGTGATGTTATTTCATTTAATTAATTGTAAAGTTCCAATATATAAAGCGAATTCAAAGTTTTGTTTAGAGGGGTAAAAATGTATTTTCACACGGTCATTCAGATGTGCAACCAAACAGCACTTCACTGGTTCAGCACTTACTGGTTCAGAGCCTCTTAACCATTCAGAGCCTCTTATACATTCAGCACTTATTGGTTCAGATGTTGCCAAACAGCCCCTAAGTGACGTGCAAGACACACGAGGAAAATAATGTCTTTTTTTATTTTAAAAGGACAATTCTTTTATTTTAATTATATAAAAACCATTTATATATAAAATATTTAGTTATGAAAGTTCTAGATTTTGTCCTTTTAAGAAAAAAATAGTCATTCTCTAAAAGTAACATATTTTTAACATGTTAGTGAAAAATTGAATCAATAACGTAAAAGATTATCAATTTAATTAAAGTAAAAAGTTACAAATATTTTCAAAGAATAATTAGAAAATTGTATCCAAAACTAGTTTGTTACGATTTATTGTACTAGATAACATTTATTCGTGTAATTATTAAAAAAACAACAAACAGTTAAGATTTTTATTTAATATAGTTCAAATTACATCACTAAAAATGTGGTGGACAACATATCTTTAACTTAAATAAAAAACTATTTTTTCCCCTTTCTATGGGATCTAGGGATGACAATGGGTTGGGTTTGGGACGGGTTTAGGTAATCTCAAACCCAAACCCGTCCCAAAACCCGTCTGGTTTCTAGCAGGTAAATATCCATCGGGTATCGGGTATACCCGTGGGTATCGGGTATACCCGTGGGTTTCGGGTAAACCCGTTAATTTAAAAAGATTACTTGTTGGGTATACTCATCTCAGAACCCATTGTGTATCTATCGGGTAACTACTAACCGATTACATTTTGTATTCTCATTATAAAAATATATATCAAATAACTACAATATATACGGAATAGAATACCTATATGTGTAAAAAATGGATGTATCATATATATATACATATTTAATAATATAAAAGAAATAATATCGGGTATACAATCGGGTAAACGGGTACAGTTTATCGGGTAATTGGGTCAGGTAAACTGGTATATCACTAAATCCTAAACCCGTCCCAAACCCGCGAAAAACATAGAAACTATTCCCACACCTGTCCCAAACCCGATTAACCGACCCTAAACCTGTCCCAAATGTGTCGGGTTTCGGGTTTATCCTGCGGATTCGGATTTGATTGCGTCTAGAAAAAAACTGAGTTGGTGAGGAAACATTAGGGGAGTTGAAACTTGAAAGATACACTATTTGCGCTTACTGTTCCCAGTTTGTTTAAGCAACAAGCATCACAATAATAAAAAGGAAAATTTAAATTTATGCTAGCTTAAATAAATATACAAAAATAAATAAATAAATAAATAAATAAAGAGTAAATTGTCATTTTAGTCCCTGAGTTTTGTCCAAATTTGTCATTTTAGTCCAAATAGTTTTATTTTTTACCTCTGGGTCCCTGACTTTTACATTTTGTTGCCATTTTGATCATTTTGTCTAACTCCATCCAAAAACCCAGTTTGTAACAGGGGTATTTTGGGGATTTACTTAAAAAATGTTTTCAGTTGCCATTTTGATCCAATTCCAAAAAATAAAAAAAAAAATCCAAAAAATTCAAAAAAATCTAAAAATCAAAAAAATTCTAAAAAATCATAAAAATTCTAAAAAATTCAAAAAATCTAAAAATAAAAAAAAATTCTAAAAAATCAAAAAAATTCTAAAAAATCCAAAAATCATTAAATGTTTCGGCACGAACCGTTTCGACCCGTACCGTTTCGAACCCGAACCGTTTCGAGCCGAACCGTTTCGACGCGAACCGTTTCGATGCGAAGCGTTTCGACCCGTACCGTTTCGAACCATACCGTTTCGAAGCGAACCGTTTCGAACCGTACCGTTTCGAAGCGATCCGTTTCGAACCGTACCGTTTCGACCCGTACCGTATCGAACCGAACCGTTTCGACGCGAACCGTTTCGAGCCCGTACCGATACAGTATTGCACATGTGATGCCTCAGGCATGTCTTAGAATATTAATATATTTTTGTTGCGCAGGCATGGACCGATGAAGAACAACAGAGGATAGTATATATGAATCGGTGTTTAAGAACAAGAACAGGGAGAGTTTTTCATATTGAATGATTGGATGTATTACACTCTGATTAGGGGTATTTATTGATAACAATAATAACAAACGGTAACTACCTATTTAATGGTAACTAACTAACTAACTAATTAACTAACGGTGTTAAGGGTGAGACGGTATAGGGCTGCCCGTGGCTGTGACGTTTGGGCCGGTGGTGGTGAAGATTAAATTTGATCCAACAATTTGCACCACAATACATACTTTTACTTTATCAGTCCTACTAAGAATGTTGATTACAAGAAATTGAAAATGTGATCTTAAGCATGAGTTTTCAATTGTCATATAGTGAATCAGATAAGACCATGTGTAGTGGTGAACAAAAATAATGCCCCTACCATGGGGCATTATCCGACACGTGGCATCCTAGTCAGCGTTGGGCATTATAGCAAAAGTGGCGTAGTGGGATAATGCCCAATAATGCCCCATCAATGATTGCCCAATTATTTAAAAAAATAAAAGTAAACTAAACTAAAAATAGGTGGAATATTCTTATTGGCCAAAATGGAAATCAGAATGCATGCAATGGCGTGATTACAAAAACGCCAAAACAATTTTTGGATCGGAACACGCCACAAAACGCCGCCCCGTAATGGGCTATGGGCGTGATTAGGCGTTTTTTTTGAATTTTTTTTATAAAAAACGCCCCACTACGGGTGGTCTAAGAAAATAAATATATTTAGTAGGATTAAAGGAACAGATTTTTAGATTTTTTTTAATTTTTTGGAATTTTTTTGATTTTTTGGAATTGGGTCAAAATGGCAACTGAAAACATTTTTTAAGGAAATCCCCAAAATACCCCTGTTACAAACTGGGTTTTTGGATGGAGTTAGACGAAATGATCAAAATGGCAACAAAATGTAAAAGTCAGGGACCCAGAGGCAAAAAAAAAAACTATTTGAATTAAAATGACAAATTTGGACAAAACTCAGAGACTAAAATGGCATTTTACTCATAAATAAATAATGGATGAGGGAATTAAACTAACGCACAATAAAAGCAACAGGCATCTCAAATTTATTAATGTTTGTTGTAACAAAAACGTGGATATATTATTTTATTTGGGGAAATCTTATTATTTTCAAATATATTAACCTGATCTCTTTTACCTTTAGTTTTTCTGGACGGCTAGATTTAAGGCTACAATTCAGTTATTATTTTGAAAAAAAATATATATATAAGAGTTGTTGGGCCTACCTCACACCCGCCATTAGTTGGGCTCTACCTCACACCCACCACTCTTAATTTGACTGCGGATGTGTTCTTGAATCTTGATCATATGTTTGTTATCTTTGTGGTGTGTTTAATTAGTATTCGATCATGTACGTTACTTCCTCTATATGTGATCTTGACTGCTTGTTCTCTTAATTTGCTCTTTTTACCATTTATTCCCAAATAAATATATATCAATGACATGCTGAGTAATCATGTTTCCAATCAAACTTAAAACATTTCATGGTTCTACGTTGTTTAGATTGTTTGCTATTTATTTATAACTAAACCGTTTATATATTCTTTTGCTTTCAGTTAACTTTCTTGCAAATCTTTGGAAATTTTTCTTTTGGTTTGATGATAACTAATCATTATGTTTGCCTATATATGTGTGCACATTCGTGTTAGTTTCATAAAATAAATGATGAGGTAATCTTATTGTTGGTAGTTATAAGTTGTGTTGTGTTATATATATACTGGTTCTGAAGCAATCCAAAATAGTTAGGGGTACTTTATGATAACATTGAGATAAATAACGTGTACCTCCAAGTATTATGAATTATTTGTCTGGTATTTTCCATCTCTTATAAATGTTAAATATATGTTAGTCCCTTCAAATTTAAAGCATATATCTATTATGAAATGTTTGTTGTTTAATTGTCCATAGTGTTTTTTATGAGTTATTGAATGTTCATCGCATATGGATTTATAAATTGAAGATTGGCAACAAAAGATCCCAAAGGAAGCTGACAAAGAAAACTTCAATGAGAGAAAACCAAATTTCACATCTTGAGGATTTTCTTTGACAGCTTCTTTTAGAGTCTTTATGAAGGCTACGAATAAGGTTTGAAGTTTCCCTCTATCAACAAACTGTCAATTCATGGTAAAAGAAGCTACAACCGCTTACTGTCATGACGTTTCATGAAGGGTTGCAATGATTGATTGCACATGGTCACCCCTAAATCGATTAGTCAGGTTTGGATACATTTTTATTAGCTTAAGGTAATGTTGTCCTATACCATTAGTAGTTATGTGACTCTACTAAATATCTAGAGAAAAGACTACTCCACAACAAATGTGAAATTAACTTTGTCATACATATTTATTGATTAAGGCACAAATATGATGGAGTTTGCTAACTCACTCATGTGACTCCTATAGGTTTTTTCATGGTTGGAGTTGTGTGAATCTAACAAGACGTAACATCAAATAGTTTTAGAGAGTCTCACTAAACATAGCAAGTAAAGTAGTTAGTGGTATGACTCATTTCAATGTTAAAATCTGAAAGAATGTTAAAAATCTGAAAGGATGAAATAAGGCTAACACATCAAACTCAAGATCAAGTATGAAGGTTGAAATATTTTGATGTGCAACTTAAGAAAAAAGTTACCAGTATTAAAATCCTCCAAAATATCGATTCACACACGTGCTAGCAGGGGCATATCTAATGGAACGAGATGATTTCAAATCGATTGTATTAAAGGTGAATGGCGAGTTTTCCTTTGTAGGCCCTTCAGATGTTCGGTTAATGCATAAGTTTAGGTGAATGCGTAGGGCTATTACAACATGGAGAGATGAAGTTAATGTTCTAGAGAAGCAGGAGGAATCGGGTCTTGTACAGGAGATGCTTTCTTTAGAGAAGATTTTAGAGGTTAGGGATTTAGAGGAGGATGAGGTGTGGATTCCGGAGGAAGGGAAAAAAAAGGCTGTCTCAATTGGAATTCTTTCGTATTAAAGATCTCAAGCAAAAGGCACGAAACATATGGGCTAAAGATAGAGATGCTAATAGCAAATTCTTCGATGGATTAATTAACAGGAGACGCGCTTCCAATTTCATTCCGGGTATTTTAGTTGATGGGGTGTGGAAGTCGAAGCCTAAGGAGGTTAAGAAAGTGGCTTTCAATTTATTTAAATCTAAATTTGTGGAAGAATTGCCTATTAGACCGAGGTTAGAGTGTTTTGGATTGAAGACAATCTCGGATGAGGAGGTGGTTTATCTCTCTAGTTGATTCACGCCTAAAGAAATCAAGAGTGCAGTCTTTGAATGCGGGGATGACAAGGCCCCGGGGCCCGATGGTTTTAATTTTCATTTTATTAAGAGTTCTTGGAGTTGTTTTGCAGGTGATTTTGAGGATGTGATGCAAGATATCTTTAAACATGGATGTATTAACAGGGGCGTAGGGTCTTCCTTTGTTACCCTGGTTCCTAAGTGTAACACCCCAAAAACAGGTTTGGTAATCAAACCACGTTAATAGTAAAGACGGGTAAAATACCGTTAGTGGTAAAAATTAACCCGGTAAATATTAGGACTCAAATAAATAAACCTAATATTAATTTAAAAGAATGAAAAGAATACTTGAGAAAACAAAAGTATATAAAAAGGGCCCGAGTTAACGGGACTTAAAAGAAAAACGGATTTTTAAACAACATAAAGTAACTGGGAATAAATGACCTAGTTAGTCATAAGTCTTATAGTGATAAGACAATTTGTTAAAAACACACTACATGTAACTTGTTAAAGTATAGGGACCAAAGGTGACAAACTTGAAGCAAGTTTGTATTAAATAAAACATCTAACACCAAAACACACACTTTAAGTGTGTGTTCTGGTCGTGAATCGCAGGAGAGCGGGGTTCCATGCCCAAACCCTAGCCAACAAAAATCAAGCAATTGAGAAGCCAAATCGACTCCAAATTGAAATCTAAGCTTGGATTAGTGATCACTTCAGTGAAAGGATCATAAGGTATGTCAAAATTTCCACTTTTGTTCCAACTCAAATCTGGATGAACACATAAGAATCTGAAATTTATGGTTGCATGTTTGTTATATGGATAGAATAGGAACATAGTAGTGTCTAGGAGTAAACCCTAGACAAGTATATGTTGAAATCATGCTTAGCTCAAGTCTTTGTTGATACCAAATTCATGTATGAGATGTTTTTAGGGTTTTGATTTCAAAAGAATAGTGTTATGATGTCAAGAACAAGCTTAAACTGAAAGCTGAATTCAAACGATTCTTGATCAGAATTTACAGCCGATTTGTATTGGCTGTAACCTGGACAAAACCTGATAAAATCATGTGTTTCTTGAGTCTAAAATGTAATTCCAGGAAATATCTTTAAAACCCCACTGGAATCGCATTTTTTCGACGAAAATTGAGCGTTTTATGAATTTTTCCGTATCAAAGGTTCAAGCTGCGTTTTCTGGCAGAATTTGCAGCCCATTACGAATGTCATAACTCAATTTAGGAATTGAGTTATGATCTCAAATTTGTACTGTAGAAAGTGCTAAGTGATTAGAAAAATCTCCAATTGGAATTTCGTCAATCGGATAAACGAGGAATTTTAAATGAATTTTTCCGTAAGCTGCAGTCAGAAGTGACGAATCTGATTGCTGCTTAGTAAATGAATTTTCACGAATTTTTGGTAAAGAGTTAGATCTTGAAATTTTAACTCAAGGGCTAACCCTCCGAGAGGTACGCCACATAAAAAATCATAATTTTTGAAGACTTGTAAACAGGTTAAACAAGTCACCAAAAACAGCCAATTTTCATTGATATGAAATGCCTAAATGAAATCGCGGCTTACTAGTTAGTATGTAAAAATTGATTTTTGTTAAGAGTTTGGATGAAATATGCCTAAGTGAGTTCAAAGAACCAAATGTGTATATGAATATGTTGGTAAGTCAATTGACTTTTAAAAGTCAAACTAACCAATGATAAAGTCAAATAGTAGTTTCGACATAGAAAATACGTGAGGTGGAATAGTCGTGAATTGAAATGACTAATCTAACCACCTTGTGAATGATGATAGTTTGTCGCCTAACGAGCTATGTGGAGGCTTGGGAAAGAAGCGGTCAAACGAATCAAGCACGAGAAGAAAAGCATATTCGGATGCGAGGTAAGTGGAGCTTACGCCCCTTTACATTGCTTGCAAAATTACTTAATTTCAAGTATTGCATATGAATGCTACTAAGTGTTGGTATACAATGTTCCGACACGATTCAATGAGAGTCGGAACAAGGGAAAATGGTAAGAAATCATGAATCATGGTAAAAGGAGTAAAAAGGTAAATTAGTCATGTAATGACGAACAAATAAAAACGGTTTTAAGTAAAACAAGTTAAAGGAAAACCGGGTTAGGTTTAAAGGGATGAAATGGTAACTAAGTACCATCTCATATGGATAAATGGCAAATTAGACTAAATGGGTCAAATGGTGTTGTTAGCACCATTTGACAATTACATTTGACAATCACTTGTTGAGTTTTGTAATCACAGGAAATAACATAAGTATGCGTTGCTTAAACTAGAAAGCTTTAAAGCAAAAGTTATGTAAACGGGTCAATACCTTGACCCGAGCCAGGTACGTTTAAATAAGCTTTTGGTTAAACATACAATTTTTGGTCAAATATTTAGCGAAAGTCCTTCGTCGTATAGTGATTCATATTCGTGGGTCAAATGCTCAAAAACAGTCATTTGCATAAAATGATCAACCAATGGGTAAATTTGGGAAAAAGGGATTCATTATGTTAAATCCGCCACAAAATAGTTGTGGTGGAATATTTGTAGTTAATTAGACATGGACTTTTGTGGCGTCAAAAGAAAAGCACAAGTTCTAGATTAAAATGCGTAAATACCTCAAACGGGTCAAAATAAGCATATGGGTGAAATGGATTAAAGAAGGTATATAATTCTATAATCGGAACCTAATATGTTAGACATTATTGAATTTAATAGGTTTGTGAGAAATAAGGGTCGAACAAACTTGTATGTTTGATAAAATCACAAACGGGTCAAATTTTGGTAAAAGAGTATTAAGCCGAAGACTTAAAAGTCTTAAATTTTATCAAGCCGGATATCGGATTTTAACACTATATGATGGAGAATCAAATTTTAAACATGCAGGAAGAAACGGTAAGTCAAACGGATAAGCGGTTTGAAAGATACGAAAAATTTCGTGTCAAATTACGGCAAAATGGAAAAGTTGCATACAGGGCCCACCGTAACTTACGGTGCCACCGTAAGTTACGGTGGAGCTGATATGGTTACAGTGGTAACCTACTGTTGTACGGTAGAAGAGTATGAACTCAGGGGCCACCGTAACTTACGGTGCCACCGTAAGTTACGGTGGAGATTATTTTCAAGTCCTTGTTTTTCTTTTGAACATCAATTGTTTCCCGTACTCGTTTGGACATGATTTAAACCCCGTAAGACTAAAGCATTTCATGTTTATGAAATGTAGGTACACTTTGGGATGCCGGGAGACGATCAAGCTCAACGAAGAACCGAACACACTATAGATACACGCTTCCGCACTTTGCTATGTTGTAAATTTTAAACAACGAATTCAACCACGTGATGTAGAATAACTTATGATTTGTAAAAGTTTTAGTAAACCCGTATTTCCGATGTATATGTAATTGTAATTACATGATTGTTTTCGTAAAAGATTCATTAAACCTTAAATTAACTTAACGGGTGTTACACTAAGGTCAAGGATCCCTCGTCTCTTGGTGATTATCAGCCGATTACGCTTATTGGTGTGATTAGCAAGGTTGTTTCAAAGATCTTGGTTAATAGATTGAAGACGGTGTTGGGTAACATTATCTAAGAGGCGCAACTTGCTTTTTTTGGGTGGGCGTTTCATTCTAGATGGCCCTCTTATGCTAAACAAAATTCTTTCTTGGGCTAAGAAGACTGGTAAGGAGTTTTTCTTATTTAATATTAACTTTGCGAAGGCTTATGATAATGTCAGCTGGGAATTCCTCATTGATGTGATTAAACAAATGAATTTTCCCCCGATTTGGTGTAAGTGGATACGTGGGGTATTGGCTTCTTCTAGAGCGTCTGTCCTTGTTAATGGCTCTCCTATATTTAAGTTTGGGTGCTCAAAAGGTATTAGGCAAGGTGACCCTTTATCGCCTTTTTTTTTCTTATTGTTATGGAGGCCCTCTCAGCTATGTTTCGGAAGGCGGAGTGTATTGGTGCTTTTGATAGTATTCGTCTTCCAAATAGTGATTCATGGCTATCTCATCTGTTATTTGCTGATGATGTTATGATTCTTGGTGATTGGTCAAAATTCAATTTTATTAACTTAAAACGGATATTGAAAAGAATTTCAGAGATTATGGGGTTTAAGGCGGGGTCGATTCCTTTCTCGTACCTTGGTGTTATTGTTGGGGCAAATACGAATAGGAGGATGACTAGTTCTTATCAAATCGGTCCCGGAAGCTTTGCCTACCTATTATTTCTCTATATATAAAGCTCCCTTAAAAGTTATTGAAGAGTTGGAAGCGCTTATGAAGAGATTTCTTTTGGGGGGGGGGGGGGGGTAGTCGGGAAGTGAAGAAGTTACATTGGGTGGGTTGGGACACGGTGGCGTGCCATAAAGATAAAGGCGAATTGGGTTTATCTCGACTATTTGATTGTAATCGAGCTCTTATTATTAATGATTATGGAGATACGTATCTGAAAAGACGTCGATGTGGAAGGAGACCATTGATGCTATTCATTACTTGAAACGGAAATGGGATGTGTTCCCTGTTAATTGCTCATATTCAAGTGGCTGGGCCAATATAGCCAAAGAAGGTCATAAGCTTAAGGTTAATGGTTCCTCCTTTATTCAATTATTGAAATGTGAAGTGGGTTATGGGGAGTGTGCTAGATTTTGGTTAGACTACTAGGCTCCAAACGGCGTTTTGAAGAGAGATTTCCAGCTTTATTTAAGTTGGAGAATCTTAAGTTATGTACAGTGGCCGATAGATTGAAGAAGCTTGATCACTTGGTTGAAGCCTCTTGGTCTTGGAAGAAGATTCCTTATACGTCCGAGGAGTTAGAACAGCTGCAGGCGCTTCTGTCTGTGATGCAGCAGGTGCATTTCAAGGCAGGAGCAGATTTATGGAGATGGGATGGTGAGCCGGGTGGGTCATTTTCGGTAGCTTCGGTTAGGAAGTGGCTCGCTGACTCGCGTCTAGGTGTGAATATTCCAGCTCTTGATTGGTGTAAATGGCTAAGCGCAAAGATATTATAAAAGGTATGGTTAGGTGTGTTGATGGCGAATTTGGAGAGCAAGGAATGATTGTGTTTTTCAATCAAAGGAGGAGCAACGTGGTGGAGTTTGAAAACAAGTTTTTGATGAGGTTTTTGAGTGAGTTTTGAAGGTTTCTTGAACAAAACCTCAAACCCCCTTTTCTTGTTGGAAAACATGGATTAAAAGGTGAAAATATAATGTTATGTGATGATGTTTTCGATTGAAACTTGTTAAAATCATTGGAGATAATCAAAAGGACAAGTTTTGTTGAGTTTTAAGCTTAAAAATTCAGTTCGTCATTTTTAATAGGTGAGCTTGGTTGCCGGAAAAAGTCACCAGAATAGTACATCTTATTTTTAGATCTCATTGGTTTACTTAGTGGTGGAGAAGGGTGTTCTTTTGTCCTCAACATTTGTACATTTTGTCGCTAGCAGAAAGTTGTCTCAATCATAAAATCTCAAACGAAGGTGAACAAAAGGTGTATCAATTCAAATGAATAACTTTCGTTTAAAATAATTTTAGACAAATTCAAAGGAATAACTTCCGTTTAAAATAACTTTAGACAGAACTACTACATTCATTTAAATTCAATTTACCAAGTCCACTATTGTTCAGCCCATTAAATAACCCACCATTGTTCGATTTATAATCAAAGACCAACACCAGTATCGTTCAACCCAATTTTAAGCCATATCCACTATTCCAACAAAACAAATCTAAAATAGTCTAAACTAGTGGTGCACAAATCGGGTTTTTTTTAAAAACCGGTTCCGGGTATGGAACCGGGTTCGGGTAGGATCGGGTTTTACAAAATCGGGTTTTTTTAAAATCCGGGTCCGGGTTTTCTACTTAAAATGTATACCCTATATACCCGGGTTCGGGTCGGGTTTTATAAAACCCGGGTATTATATTACCCTGTTTCCGGTTTCGGGTCGAGTATTCATCGGGTAGGGTTCGGGTATGCATCGGGTTGGGAAAAAACCGGCACCGGGTATTAAAAAACCCGACCGGGTATTAATGCTTCTTTATATGTTTTAGTGGATGGTGCTTATTGAAATTTTTTTTTGAACGGCCAATAGAATCAATCCCGAGCACTCTCGGGGCACCCACTGGACCAAACGGAGTACTTTGAGAGTAACCCGAGTCCACCACCAATTCTGGGGAAAACCCGGTAACCCACCCGCCCATAGGCACGACGGTGAAATTACCGGTAAAACCCGTTTGGCACAAGGATTGAACTCGGGTTTCCCTGGGTCTCCTATCATTGCCCACCAATGCCTCACTCTGCACCAAGTGAGAGTTGAACTTGCATCTCTCAAGAGAAATACAAGTCTTCCACCACTTGATCTAGAGATCATTGGCCTATTGAAATTTTAATGACATTTCTAAATTTAAATTCGATGGTGTAGATCGAAGGAATAGTCCTGATTTGAATCCTTTTGGATTACATAAACAACAATATATTTTCTTTGCTATGTTATGTTTTAACCAAGTTGCATCAATTTTTCATTTTTTTGTATTAGACAAACACCAATGGATCTTTCCAGCAAATAGAGGGGAATAATGACCAAATGCTTCAAATATCATTAGAAACTTAATAATTAAACAAGATTATATCAAAGTGCATACATAATTTTGTTAAATCATAAGAACTAGAAGTCTTAATGCTTGAAAACATAAATAAAATAACATAGATAAAAAACATAGATAGGACTAGAAGTCAAAGTGCTATATAACCAGGTATAAAAAACCCAGTTCCGGGTATTTATAAAACCCGGTTCCGGGTATTTATAAAAATCGGGTTTCGGGTATAAACCAGGTATAAAAAAACCCGGTTCCGGGTTCGAGTTTTAGATCAAATATGAATACCCGGTCCCTACCCTATGGGTAGGGTCGGGTTCGGGTATAGAAAACCCGGTTTTTATAATACTCGGTTCCGGGTTTTTTTCCGGGTCCGGGTTCGGGTTTTTTGTGCACCACTAGTCTCAACCAATACATCCAATTTTTTTAAAGCCTACTCGGTTAGAACCCCGTGTATTACACAGGTTGAATAAATGTAATTTATATACTAAATTAAAACAGTTATTCTTTAAAAATCTCGTTTATTACACGAGTTGAACAAATGTAATTTTATATATTAAATAATAAAAAAATTTATATCTCTAAGAACCCCATGTATTGTACTGAATAAATGTAATTTTATATACCAAATATTAAAAATCCGTGTATTGTACGAGTTGAATAAATCTAATTATATATACTAAATAATAAAAAAAAACTTATATCTTTAAAAACACTGTGTATTACACGGGTTAAATAAATGTAATTTTGTATAGTAAATAATATGCTATTGGATTCGTTTAAAAAATTATAAATTTGGTTCGGTTTAATTCGAATCAATTCACAAACTTGGTTAAGTTTAATTCGAATTGATTAGAACCCCAATTTGAAAAATCAAAAACAAAATTATATTATTAGCTTCTCTTCCTAATTAGTGTTTTTTTTAAGATTGATCTAATGTCTAATAAGTTATTTTATATATTTTGTTTGTACTTTAATTTTTTTATATGAGCGTATTATTGTTTTTTTAAGTTTAAGACTATTGTTTTGTGTTATTATTTAAAAAATATCTTTAATTTATAACTTAAATTTGAAGATAATATATTATTAGAAAAAATAGAATGATTCTACCCGACATTCAAATTAAGATAAGCTTTAATATTAATTGATTATTTATTATTTAATTAATTGATATAAGATAAGTATGAAAAGTCAGGAAATTACAAATGTAGACGATTTCAATGAATATGACACGTGTCACTTATTAGTTTCTTTTATTATAGTAGATAGATTATAGTTTAATTATTATGTAACCATTGTTTAAAAGTCCATCATCAACATGGACTTTATGTTTAAGCCCAATCAGTAAACTTACAAGTCCATTATTGAAATTAAATATAAAACTCCATAGTCCATTATTCTTTTAATTAAGTAAAGCTCATTATCATCCAGTAATTTTTTCGCGAGTTTGTTAGATTTGGATAAAATGGAAACTAATCCGTGGGATTGGGTAAATCACATAAACTTAAAAAATCCAAGCCCTAGCAAATCTTTGCAACAATTTGATCTGACATCATGGGCTCAATAAATGCTGCAATCCCACTCTAGAAATAACCCTCCTCCACAAAGTAAATCTGACATGTCTTGGGTCCAATCGCTTATGCCTTCTCTATCCGCAATGATCTCTGCAAGTCAATGGGCGTTTGTTGCAAATCAAAATCAAAGCATTCAAAATTTGTTGATAAGCGACACTGAAACAGGAAGCGGCAATCGTCCACCCAAGCTTTTCCATATAAACTATTATTCCAGCTGGAAAGACAAATTCCACACTTATGTTCTTGGACAAAACAGATTCCACACTTATGTTCTTGGACAAAACACAGAGTTTATGGACATACTTCACTACTCCATTCAATGAAGCACTTGAAGAAGTCGGATCTAATCCTATAACATTGGCAAGTCTACCTAAATGTAACACCCCGAAAACGGGTTTGGTAATCAAACCACGTTTATACTAAAAGACGGGTAATTTACCTTTAGTGGTAAAAGTAACCCGGTAAATATTAGGATTCTTAAATAAACAAGCATATTATTAAAATAAAAGTTAAATGAAAGTTTTCGAAGAAATAAAGTTTATAGAAGCCCGAGATAACGGGACTTAAAATAAACTTAGTCGTAAATTCCCCGAACTCGTTAAATTAACTAGGAATGTTTAACCTAGTTTAAAAAAAAAGTGGTAATGTTGTTAAAAGTTAAGTAGGTTGTGACCTATTTAATAAACTAACCAAACAAGAGGGACCAAATGTGGGTAAATGGAAAGTTAAGTTATAAAAAGAAAAACTTAAAAATAAAACACACATTCAGTGTGTTTTGTGGGTGTTCAGTTCGACCAGAAGCATCCCCGGGAGCTTCAAAAACCCTAGCTTCACTAATCTCACAAATTGAAGGATCAAACCAAGTCCAAAACGAAAATCGAGCATAGATTAATGATCCCCATTGCAAGGAGATCATAAGGTATGTAAAATTTGACAAAAATTCTCTACTTGAAATTCTCATGAATTTAGAGAACTTGAAATCTGATGATGCATGTAGGAATTGTAGATGAATTAGGAACATTAAAATGTCTAGGAGTAAACCCTAGACAAGTACATGTTGAAATTATGCTAAATTCTAGTGAAATCCATGGTCACCATTGTAGGTGACTAGTGGGTTATGTAGAACATTGATAAATACTAGGAAATTTGGGGTTGTTCTAGTGTAATTTGACATATGTGAAGTTATTTCAGAATTTGTAAAGGCAAATATTTGTGTTAAATAGTTTGATTGATGAAAATTCGGGTTATATGACAAGTTATGAGCTTGTTAATGAATTATTTAAAATTCTGCCCTTAAGGTGTTTGTAAAAATGCCCCAAAGAAGGCTCAAAATTGAAATTTAAAGTTAAAACGCATGATTGTGATGATTTAGCGAATTATGCGATACATGATTGAAAAAGGGTTCTAAACGGATTGCGAATTGAACTCTTTATGCGAGGAATCCGGATCGTCAAATGGACAAGCCGGTGGAAATACGCGTTTGGAAAGGATGCTTAAAAGGTACGTAACTACGGCTCCGTTACGTTATGCTTGATTTCGTATTTTCGTTAGTAGACTTTAAATTAGCATAATACATGAAATTGGCATTTAGTTGAAGTGACGAAGATCACTAGGTAAATAAACGGGTCAAAAGGTGAAATTATCACCCTTTGACAATATCGACTAATGGTTTGTCGAGTTACATGTTTATAGGAATAAATATCAAATGGATACGCACATCGCTATTGCTTAGCGGCTACTAAGTCAAGGTATTGAAACGGGTCAATATATTGATCCGAGCCAGGTATGTATAATGATTCAACTCATCATGTAGAACTTGAGGTTTCTAAGAGTTAAACAAGGTCAAATTGGATATTTGGTTATCTTAAAGATAAACCGAATAATTCAAGTTATAATTGTAGTGTTTTAGAAACATAATGGCTTCTAAACAAGGTTATAGTTAAAAGATCGAATTTTTTTGGGTCAAACAAGTATCTGAAAGTCCTTCGTTGTAAAAGAAGGACCGAAATTGACCAAAACGCCCTTGTAGGTTAAATTGAACAAACAACCCTTAAAGGTTGTTTGGAAACGAGTTTCATGATTAGATAAATACTTAGAATAAGTGTAGAAGTTGAAAGATGTAATACGTTAGTCAAATGGCTCTATTGAGTCTTGTCGTAAAATAATAATCCGAAGGGTAAAACTCGGAACGCATAGATGTCCACATTAAATCCAACACACATATAGTTGTAGTTGATGATTACTTGATAAGAAATGTAGGAATAAGATGCTAGAAATGAATGAAAGCGATTTCATGCTTAAAAGTGCTTAAAATATCCTTAACGGGTCAAAATAAGCATATGAGCGAAAATGGGTTTAAGTTGTGTAATAAACCTGTGATTAGAACCTAAAATGGTAGATAACATTAATTTGAAGAAGTGTATGTGATATAAGGATCAAACAAATACGTTTGTTTGATAAAATGCATAAACGGGTTAAAATTCGGTAAAAAGGTAACGAGTCGAAGGCTTAGAAGTCTCAAAATTTATTATGTTGGAAGTTGTTTTTTAACTTCATATGATGGAGAATTAAATTACGGACGCGTAGGAAAAAGAATCGCGTAAAACGGATCAATAACGAAGAAGTTATGACCGTTTCCGTAAAAACTGGTATTGCTGAAAAATGCAGCAGAGTTGCTGGAAAACGGTCTCCCTCGCGCCACGCGAGGGAGCAACCTGGTGTCGGAGCGTGGCGCGAAAGGCACTGTTTTTGGCGAAAAAATTTTATGTTAATCAGTTTCGCTTCCCGGACTCGTTTACGCACGTTTTAAACTACGTATGACTAATCCGACTCATGTTTTATGAGTTTCAGGTATAATTTTAGCACCGGAGGACGATCAAGCACAATGAAGAACCGAACACGATCAAGAAATAAGCTTCCGCACTGTGTATCGTTGTTTTGTTAAATGACGAACTCACACATGTTATGTTGTATAGTTTTAATTCTGTAAGAAAGTTTAATGAAATCCGTAATTTCAATGTATTTGAAATTCTAATTTCCCGTTTATCTTCGTAAATTATACTAAAATCGTTAAATAATAATAAGGGTGTTACAAGTTGGTAATCGGAGCTCAAGGTTAAAGAGTAAAGTGTGTTCGGTTCGAGGCTTGATCGCAAATCCGGTAAGTACACATATATCAATGGTTTAGTATGATTAAAGTGTCGAGAACAACACATATGGTTATCGTGTAATACACGTTACACCAATAAAAATGATATAGAATAGAGATAGTCAACGAAATTACACGCGTTGATGCGTATAGCAGAAAAGCCTTGTATTACAATACGGGCGTTTATTAATGTCGAAATTACTAACTTTTATAAATGTTTAGTTGAAGGACAATCGCATCTGAAGATGACGAGAGTTGAACGATTTAGGGATATGACGGTGGAACGGTCTGAGGTATGACAAGCAGAGCATACTCATTGAGGAACTAAATCGCGTGACGATCGCAAACAAAGTTAAGGGCAAGAGAAGCCCGCTAGGACAAGCATTACAGGTGCACGCTTTTAAATTAATCGCACAAGTAGTAATATGCAACAGACACGTAGGGGATAATGGTTGCATATATCTGATAAATCCTGAATAGGATATCTATTCAGGATGATGTTTCTAAGAAAAGTTTAATAGAAACATGTGTTATTCACGATGATGAATAACAAAGAAATAACAGGATTAGTTCATATGGAAACTTGGACGGGGGGTAATTATCCAAGTGGGAAACTCTCAATATAACGCCATTGAGAAAAGTAGCGATCACATTAACGAATGTGATTGTATAATAGTTCAATAGAAAAGAAAAAAAAACATTTTATATGTTCGAATGTAAAACTAGTAAGACTAATGATTGTAGTTTTGCAATTAAATAAAGTTTTACTAAATGAAATTAGAGGTATGAAATAAATAGAGGCATTACTTACATAGGGGGTGATGTGAAGGCTATAAAAAGGTCATGTGTGTCATGTGCTGATCGCTTACTCTGGCCAAGTAAGTAGTGGCATATGATACCATGAGTTTCTTATAGCAGACACATTTACATCCGATGTAGTAAGGGCGGGGTGAATGGGATTAACTTAAAAAGTACCCAAATGAATCAAATGAGCAAAATATTTGATAATAATGTAAACGCACAGCCGGGTGACGGAAGCGTATTAAATTAAGATGATGAGCCTGAGTGAAGGGACAAAGATTAATGTAAAACGATTAAGGTATGCGTTGGGAGGGGTGTGTTTACACTCGAACCCGGAGAATGCAAATATGACCCTTAACGGGCCGATTTTGTAAAACGCCAAACTTGAGAACAAAGTAGGAATATAAAAGCGAAACGAAGTCATAATGCATACCGTAAGGGTTGTAATAATAACGACTTCGGTAAAACACCCAGTTGGTGGGTAAGGATTTAAACACATGCGTAGACCGAGAAATGGGAACTCGGGTGGGAAGTTAGAAGACTTGGATGTTGAGTCATGACTAAAAGATGACAAGATGAAGTAAATAGAAGTTTTAATAAATCATGTTCAACTATTTAAAAGTTGAACGGGTCGAACAAAGATTGAAGTTTGACATTCATAAGTGATGAACTTTCACATGAACAAGTCAAACAAATTTAATAAAGGATGACACTTGCTAAAGTAAGTAAGCGCGAACTGAATAAATAAAAGTGCGAAATATTAATAAACCTATGTAAAGGAGTTATAGGAGTTAAAAACATTAAAATAAAAGAACCCGGGTAATGGGACGTAAAGAAGTATAGGTAAGAACCGGGTAACGGTAAGTGTAGGGCAAACCGACGTGTAATTGACGTTAGAAGTCACGAAGTCAGAAATATAATTCGAAGGAAAACAATGTAGCCTTAGACTACGGTCAAGGTCAAACGAAATCCAAAAAGTAAAAGCGAATAATTCTAACCATAAAAAAGGGTGCCTTAACGCCGTATGCGTATATAAACGTATACACATTTGAATAAAGACTCAAATAAAAGATGATCTACGGGATCATCATAACCTACGGGATATTAATTAGTGTAAAGATCTACGAGGCCAGAATGACCCACGGGTCATGAATTGAAGCAAAGGGATCATAAGGGCCTCGCCTTAAAGAGGTGAAAGCTTAAGAAAATAGTCCATAAGGCTAAGTGATAAAACCTACGGGTTAATTAGAGAAAGCGAGGAATTTAGTTGAGAATCCTCGCCTAAAACAAAGACTGCAAAAGAATAAATTTTGGACTGTCAATATCCCGGTATGGATAATTGACAAAAGTTAAAGAGAAGATGCTAAACTAAAACTTCAGTATTGATAAGAAATAACGTTTTTACAAATATAAATTCTGATAGGAATTTAAATAGTAAGCATGAAAGATACAAGTCTTGACACTAATAGGCACAAGACGATATATTCGAAAAGTGATATTTTTGAGAATGAAAGGTTGATATAAATTAAACATGATGTGACACGATCACGGTCAAGAAATGCAATGTGAAGTAGAATCACATTATAACCAAGCGAGCGGTAAAAAAAATAAAAAAAAAATAACTGGACTAATAAGTCTAGTTAGTGAGACCGGTTAAGGTCATTTAAATAAATTTGGTTGCTTGTAAGCGGTGGATTCGGTATAACTGAACCGAATAAATGAATTTGAAAACAAAATAAATTGTTGCTAAAAGTGAAAGATTTCACTAAAGACCTTTAAACGGATCAAAGTAACGGATTCATAAAGAGTTCGATAATATATAAAAGCGATAGATATCGCTAAATTAACTAAACTAGTAAAAATAACGAAATTACGTTATTTCAAGTTGCATTATGTCGTATGAGGTACGTAGATGTTTTGTAACCAAAAAGATATTACCATATTTTTCTAGTAATACTAACAATTGGTTAAAGTATGAGTAATGCTTAAAAGATTACTCAGGTCAAATGCATTGAGTTTAACACTCCATGAACTATGTAAGAAAGGTTTCGAGGACGAAACCTCTTTAAGGGGGGTAGACTTGTAACACCCCGAAAATGGGTTTGGTAATCAAACCACGTTTATACTAAAAGACGGGAAATTTACCTTTAGTGGTAAAAGTAACCCGGTGAATATTAGGATTCTTAAATAAACAAGCCTATTATTAAAATAAAAGTTAAATGAAAGTTTTCGAAGAAATAAAGTTTATAGAAGCCTGAGATAACGGGACTTAAAATAAACTTAGTCGTAAATTCCCCGAACTCGTTAAATTAACTAGGAATGTTTAACCTAGTTTAAAAAAAAGTGGTAATGTTGTTAAAAGTTAAGTAGGTTGTGACCTATTTAATAAACTAACAAAACAAGAGGGACCAAATGCGGGTAAATGGAAAGTTAAGTTATAAAAAGAAAAACTTAAAAATAAAACACACATTCAGTGTGTTTTGTGGGTGTTCAGTTCGACCAGAAGCATCCCCAGGAGCTTCAAAAACCCTAGCTTCACTAATCTCACCAATTGAAGGATCAAACCAAGTCCAAAACGAAAATCGAGCATAGATAAATGATCCCCATTGCAAGGAGATCATAAGATATGTAAAATTTGACAAAAATTCTCTACTTGAAATTCTCATGAATTTAGAGAACTTGAAATCTGATGATGCATGTAGGAATTGTAGATGAATTAGGAACATTAAAATGTCTAGGAGTAAACCCTAAACAAGTACATGTTGAAATTATGCTAAATTCTAGTGAAATCCATGGTCACCATTGCAGGTGACTAGTGGGTTATGTAGAACATTGATAAACACTAGGAAATTTGGGGTTGTTCTAGTGTAATTTGACATATGTGAAGTTATTTCAGAATTTGTAAAGGCAAATATTTGTGTTAAATAGTTTGATTGATGAAAATTCGGGTTATATGACAAGTTATGAGCTTGTTAATGAATTATTTAAAATTCTGCCCTTAAGGTGTTTGTAAAAATGCCCCAAAGAAGGCTCGAAATTGAAATTTAAAGTTAAAACGCATGATTGTGATGATTTAGCGAATTATGCGATACATGATTGAAAAAGGGTTCTAAACGGATTGCGAATTGAACTCTTTAGGCGAGGAATCCGGATCGTCAAATGGACAAGCCGGTGGAAATACGCGTTTGGAAAGGATGCTTAAAAGGTACGTAACTACGGCTCCGTTACGTTATGCTTGATTTCGTATTTTCGTTAGTAGACTTTAAATTAGCATAATACATGAAATTGGCATTTAGTTGAAGTGACGAAGATCACTAGGTAAATAAATGGGTCAAAAGGTGAAATTATCACCCTTTGACAATATCGACTAATGGTTTGTCGAGTTACATGTTTATAGGAATAAATATCAAATGGATACGCACATCGCTATTGCTTAGCGGCTACTAAGTCAAGGTATTGAAACGGGTCAATATATTGATCCGAGCCAGGTATGTATAATGATTCAACTCATCATGTAGAACTTGAGATTTCTAAGAGTTAAACAAGGTCAAATTGGATATTTGGTTATCTTAAAGATAAACCGAATAATTCAAGTTATAATTGTAGTGTTTTAGAAACATAATGGCTTCTAAACAAGGTTATAGTTAAAAGATCGAATTTTTTTGGGTCAAACAAGTATCTGAAAGTCCTTCGTTGTAAAAGAAGGACCAAAATTGACCAAAACGCCCTTGTAGGTTAAATTGAACAAACAACCCTTAAAGGTTGTTTGGAAACGAGTTTCATGATTAGATAAATACTTAGAATAAGTGTAGAAGTTGAAAGATGTAATACGTTAGTCAAATGGCTCTATTGAGTCTTGTCGTAAAATAATAATCCGAAGGGTAAAACTCGGAACGCATAGATGTCCACATTAAATCCAACACACATATAGTTGTAGTTGATGATTACTTGATAAGAAATGTAGGAATAAGATGCTAGAAATGAATGAAAGCGATTTCATGCTTAAAAGTGCTTAAAATATCCTTAACGGGTCAAAATAAGCATATGAGCGAAAATGGGTTTAAGTTGTGTAATAAACCTGTGATTAGAACCTAAAATGGTAGATAACATTAATTTGAAGAAGTGTATGTGATATAAGGATCAAACAAATACGTTTGTTTGATAAAATGCATAAACGGGTTAAAATTCGGTAAAAAGGTAACGAGTCGAAGGCTTAGAAGTCTCAAAATTTATTATGTTGGAAGTTGGTTTTTAACTTCATATGATGGAGAATTAAATTACGGACGCGTAGGAAAAAGAATCGCGTAAAACGGATCAATAACGAAGAAGTTATGGCCGTTTCCGTAAAAACTGGTATTGCTGAAAAATGCAGCAGAGCTGCTGGAAAACGGTCTCCCTCGCGCCACGCGAGGGAGCAACCTGGTGCCGGCGCGTGGCGCGAAAGGCACTGTTTCTGGTGAAATTTTTTTATTTTGATCAGTTTCGCTTCCCGGACTCGTTTACGCACGTTTTAAACTACGTATGACTAATCCGACTCATGTTTTATGAGTTTCAGGTATAATTTTAGCACCGGAGGATGATCGAGCACAACGAAGAACCGAACACGATCAAGAAATAAGCTTCCGCACTATTTATCGTTGTTTTGTTAAATGACGAACTCACACATGTTATGTTGTATAGTTTTAATTCTGTAAGAAAGTTTAATGAAATCCGTAATTTCAATGCATTTGAAATTCTAATTACCCGTTTATCTTCGTAAATTATACTAAAATCGTTAAATAATAATAAGGGTGTTACACTAAAACAGACAAAAAGGCTTATGATCTTGAGAAGAATACCTTTGGCATTCTAACCCAAGCTCTTACAAAAGATATCTATCCTCAGTTCATCTACTATACAACCACAAAGGCCTTATGGGAGTTGTTACCAGCTGGGGGTGAAGGAAATGCACAGTCTCAAAAGATCAGACATGATCTTCTCAAGAAAGAATTTGACGGATTTTCATGCATGGAAAATGAAACTCTAGGAGAACTGGTAACTAGGTTTCATCATCTGTTGAGTGAGATGTATTCATTTAAAGTAGTTGTAACTCCTCAAGAGATTTTAGCTAGATTTGTAGATGTGTTGCCGCTTAAGTGGAGTGGATTCTTGGAGATCTTAAAGCTTAATGGAGATTTGGATAGATTGGGAATGGGAGGGATACAGGAAATAAACGTAGCATTACTACTAAAATTGTGGTGGAGGCTAAAGGAGGATCCAAAATAGTTATGGGTGAAAGTAGTAGAATCCATTCATAACAACACCAAAATAGCTTTAGAAATTCCATTAAAAGTGGCTAACACAGCGAATGGAAAATATTGCGGGGGTTGGGGAGGATTTCAAAAAGGTAGGGATAGACGTGTAAAGAGGGCTCACTAGTGTAGTGGGAAATGGCGAGAAAACTCTATTATAGCAAGACACATGGCCGACTCATGCTCCTTAAAATATGCTTTCCCATTTAGTTATAATTTGGTAAAAAAATAAGAGAGATACGGTGGTAAAACACTACATAATGATTCAAGGGGTGCGAATTTGGGATTGGATATGGGTAAAGAACCAAATAATGTTGAAGAGAAAGAAGAAATGCAAAGTTTATATATGCTACTGATTCAACAAAAGATAGGTGAGGGTAACGAGTGATGTGTAGAGTTGGAAAGAAGAAAAGGACACTGGCTTCTTGGTAAAGTCGGTTAGAAGAGATCTAGTTGGGTAGGTGGATCTTAACATTAATGCAAACAATTTTTATTAGAACCATATTGCAACACCGAAGGCGAATTTCTTTACGTGGAGAGCTAGCATAGGAAAGATACCAACATTTGAAGCATTAATTAAAAAGGGTATATATGTAACATCACAGGTTTGTAAAGTGTGTGGAATGAAAACGGAAACGACGGATCATGTTTTGGTACAATGTAAATATGAGGATTTGGTGTGGACCCAAGTAGACTAGTGGCTAAATGTCCTAGCAAGCAATATTATTAATGATGTCGAGTCCACATTGTTATGTGTAAAAGGGCTGGGAAGATCAAAGGCGCAATAGAAGGTAATTCATGCAATTTTCCTTGCAACATTATGGTACTTGTGGAAGAATAGAAACAACATGGTTTTCACTGAAAGATTAACATCCCTAAACAAACTAGGTGAAGAAATAAAGGAGGAAACCTTTGAATGGCGAAGACAAGGATCAAAGAATGTTCGGGCGTCTTGGAGCGATTGGAGAAGCTTTAATATCCAAATGTAAATTTTGATAGTTTAGCTTGGAATCATTCTGTATTTTCATATTTTGTATTCTGTTTTGGAGCAGTGTAGTTCTTGGATGTAATCATGTCACCATAGCATCTTGCTATATGACTTTTAGTGGGAGGAATGAAAGTACCATTTTTTTGTTTAAAAAAATTAACTACCTTTTTTAGCTTAAAAACCGATGGTTATGGTTATGAAACTTTGTATAACCGACTAAACGGTTATGGTTACGGTTATAAACTTTTGTTAACTGATATAACCGAAACCGAACCGAACATGTAAATATAAGTCTGTATAATGGATTTATGATTTACATTAACCATGTAGATATTTTTTACTAAGAAAAAAAGTATGTTAGTAACAAAATGATCTTGATGTAGATGCTCTTTAATCCCACATCGGTAGTTTAACCAAAAAGTGCAGTCTTTGTTATTTTACAAAAAAGACCCAAGCTAAGTCCAAACCATGCACACTCTATAACACTCTTACAACCCTATTTATTTCAAACCTTTCTTGCTTAATTAACCGAAAATATCTGAAACCGAACCATAACCGACTTCATAATCTTTTAATCTTATCCGAAGTTCGGTTGTGATTATGGTTAATGGTAAAAACGAACCAAACCGATCCATGCACACCCTTACTACTACGAGTAATTACCAAGGTGGGGATAAGGAAAGCATTTGGGCATGAGATGGATTTGGACATTTTTCAAGCAAAATTAAGTTAGAAGAATATGGAAGATTAGAAGGGAAGAAGATGGGTATAAATGTGAAATCTATACAAGGGATGAAGATGGGTGTAAATGTGAAATCTATACAAATAGGTTTGGAAGAAAGGAAGATGGTGGCACTTAATAAAAAATTAAATTATGTTTCTTCATTAGAATATAATTTTAGGAAAATCAATAAAATATAAAGTGATGTAAAGTATTTATGAAACCCAAAATTATAGATCAAATCATTTAAAAGTTTTATTTTCGCTTTGTGTCCTTTTTTTCAGTACTTTGCTATAGGTGTTTCCGTTTTCACTAACTGTGTTAGAAATTAAGTTATGTCACATACAAGACACATGAGGAAAATAATGTCTTTTATTACTTTAAAGGACAATTCTTGTAGTTTAATTATCTAAAAACCATTTATATATAAAATACTAGGTTATGTAACACCCTTGTTATTATTTTAAAGGTTTTCGTATAAATTATGAAAATAAACATGTAATTGTACATACGTGATGTTGAATAATACGGGATAATTAAGTCTTTTACAATTTGAAAATAATACAACTTAATGAATTTGAGTTCGTCGTTTAAAGTTACGACGAAACGTCGTGCGGAAGCTTTTAACTTTATCGTGTTCGGTTCTTCTTCGAGCTTGATCTTCGTCCGGGCACTCTTGGCAATCACCTATGATCAAAACCAACTTAAAAGTTAGTTTTGATAGTTAAATAACAAGTTTAAACAAGTTATATGGGATTAGAAATCAAGGCATTTGAACAAAATAATTAAATACAAGAAATTATATATTTTGTTTTCAGCCCCTTCACCCGGCCGTGTCAAAAGATCACCCGGCCGTGTCAGCTTAACATATATTTTTCACAGCCCCTTCACCCGGCCGTGTCAAAAGTTCACCCGCCCGTGTCAACTCTGCACGTTTATTTTTCATCAAATTTGCATCCAAACCTATCCAAACTCATTTTAATTGCTTGGGGTTCATTTCTTAACATGTCTAAGCTATCATCCATTACCAGGATCCATTATTCATATAGTTTATAATTCTAATATAAAGTTTTATACTTTATAATTCTAATATAAAGTTTTATATTTTTCGGGGTAACTTTATCGGGTTAATTTTTTTTACCACTAACGGTATTTTACCCGTCTTTACTATTAACGTGGTTTGATTACCAAACCCGTTTTTGGGATGTTACAGGTTAGAACCCGCGTGTACACGCGGTTTAACAAATGAAGATAGTTTGATTTGTTTCTGTCCTCATGTATGATGGTGTAGAAAAGACAGGAAATGGTGAGTAAATACACATATGAAGCAAAGGAAGGTGTGTGGTGTGTGTGTGCGTGAGCGCTGTGCGTAGTTCAGTGGAAAGAAAGACACTTCTGAACGAAAGACCTCACCATAGGAACCTAGAAGAAAGAAATAGCATTACATTATTATCAAGTAAATCTTTAAGCATCCCTGACACTCCTTTAAAGTAAAACTTCAAAAAGACAAAAGGGAATAGAATGAAAATGAGTGATTCGTTAGATTTCTTTAAATTTAGCTAACCTGCTATCCAAGCCAAGCCAAGACCACATAACCTCAATATCCAATTATGGAGAAAGATCGTCAAGAACGGAACGTTCTATATAATCAGTTGTAAGATGAGTTAGTAACTATATAATTCACATAATACATGAGTTTAAAATGTTTGATTCTCTTGTATGAAAAAAGATAAAAACAACCCAATTTGTCATTCCGCTAATTCATTTTAAAAAATAGTGTTGCAACCTTCAATCCTCGCCTAAAACGGATGCATAGTGTTTCATAACTATAAACAGAAAATCAAAGTTAAAAGGTGCATACATCTTCATTAGCAAGATTAAGAGGGTAGAGTCCAAAGATATACACCGATTTTTGCTGAATCACTAACAACCCTATCATCTTTGCCTGTCATCCCCATCATGCGTGTAGATCTAGGATAGCAAGATTCAAACAAACCAAAAGAAAAAAGAAAAAAATAACTCATACTAAAGAAACTTATGACACCCAAAATTTCAATAACAGATATAACCGAATCACAAAAACTACTTTTTTAATATAAAAATGACCAAAAAAGGTGAGTAGTAATAGAAGTGATAGTCACCTGGCCTATCACCTATGTCACCCACCACGAACACGATGAATGGGTAACGGGTCAAAATGGGCATTTAAGCATACAACTTACTGTTGGTAAGGAACATCTGAAAGCCCCTCGAGACATCCAACGATCCCTTATATTTGTCTCTGTTGCGATTATGCTCAGAAATTCAAATGAATTTTTTTTAATAAGAGCCTTTGATTACCACAAATCACTTTCTACCGACAATTAGATATTGTAAGCAACCCTAAGGTAATAAAGTATTTTGCCAAAAAAAGGAGAAAAAGGATTAAAATCGGGAAATGGGGCGAGCCGGATTTTTTGAGGCTATCCGAAATTTCAATGTCTGAATTGAGAATTGTATAATCTAAAGAATATAATTCTGTAATCTGTTACAAACTTTATATAACTGAACTATTTTTTCGGACATATTACAATAAGAAATGACAGTACAGTTACAACTCACAAATCTTTAAATACTTCTTTGTACACATGATGACCTTAATCCTTTTCAATTCATTCAAAAAATCATCTGGTCCTTGGTATGCCCGAATATGATTTGACCCATTAGCTAGACCTGCTACCTTTAGTTGCGATGAATGAAAGAATTAAATTGCATAAATAGAAGCATCATGCCGCTGCCCTCTTGTGAAAATATTTGAGCTTATCTGGCATTTCTATAAATTTTTTAACACTCTAAACAACAATAATAAAAAAAGTAAAAGTGTAAATGATACAAGTCTTTCTCTGTTTTCTACTCACTTTATTGCTAGAAGGAAGAACATGTTGCCTCCCTGCCTTAGATGAGTGTTGCGATAGTCAGTGCCTGATCATTAATCAATGTCATGGGTCAAAGTGTTAAATTTTACAAAAGTCAAAGAATAGTTTTATGGAGTGGAGTGGTGATTTCGGCCCATCAACCTAGATTTGGTTGATTTAGGTTGTGTTTTATCTCCAACAGTTAATGGACAACCTTTCTAAAACATAGCTAAAGTGAAACATGTCGACCATCAAACAGATTGAACCACCCAAAGTAATTTAGAATGCTTAAACCTTTTAGATCATTTTACTAAAATTAGATACCATTTTACTAATACTGCTTTTATAATCTTTTTAACTTGTTAATTATAGGTAAAATAAACAAACAAACATGTGCTGAAGGTTCGGCCCAACCAGATTTGTTTAGACTTTCAAATTACAAAATTATCCTTTTTGATCCCACCTGCCATCTCAAAGTAATATCAAGGAAAAAAAGGGATGCATTATGCATAAACTTAAAACAATGTCATTAGCAAGATACATTTTCAAATTTAAAATGTCCATGTATTCTTAATTAGAAAGCACAGTAAGCCTATTACTTCCACTTTTCAAGTTTCTTTCTTCTTCAAACTTTATATTATGCTTTAAAAGGTAAAAGAGTAATATATGATTTTCTTGTGAATCAAACAAAAAATATAAACGTATTCTATTTTTTTATTTTATTTATTTTATTTTTATTTTTTATAAAAGAAGGTTGTATGCACTTCAGGGGCGGACCTAGCTTTATAATAGGGGTAGCCCCCGCTACCCCTTGACGCTCCGGTGGTAGTGCAAATTTTGGAAGAATTGATGTTTTTTCGGTTTCGTTAACCTTTTTCTTGAAACGTTGTCCCTATAATAATTTTGTAGATCTGCCACTGATACACTTACTTGATTGAACACTGGGAATGCATTTCGAACATGATAGTGGTCCTCTATAAAGGTCAAAGCAACTTGTATGTAAGCATAAAATTGAATAAGCAAGGAAAATCGAATATTTCGTAAGCATCACTTGTGTTAGAAGCATATGAATAACAATAAAATCATAAGACATCACCAAATAAACTCTACTACAGAGTCATATAAAGATCCCTATAATTCAAAACCATTGATCAAACTCGCATAGTAGCTAAACAAATTATGAAGTGTGTTGCATCTAGAGTACCACAGAAAGAAATTGACTATAATTACTGAAAACCTACAAGAAAGCTACCCATTTGCCCAATCAATTAAAGTTTTAACCCCCATCTTTGTTTGGTAAAATGGCAAACAACATATCATATCATATAATATTCTTTTATACAATTAGCCTCTAGTAATACCTTAGGCAGTTCTCCTTAGCAATTAGATATAAGAAAATAAATTTGCAATAAAGAGAATTGAAGGGTAAAATGTTACCTTATAAAAAAAGATTAATTTTGTTGATAAAAGGTTGCTTGCTTCTCACTCTCACATAAGAGTGGAGGCCCTATACACACAATTAAACTCTTTAAGGCTATACAATTTCAGACAGAAACTTAAATGAATATATGAAAGCATACAATATAATTTAAAACATTCTAATAACATTTACCCACAACACCAAAACAATCGAACCTAAATTGCTAAAATCGCCTTCTAATTGAACATGAGGATCAAACGTTTATCACTGAGCCACTCGAGAGTAAATAACGAACAAAATCATATGAGAATAGAGAGATTATTACCTTGAGGAACATACATCTTAGATATGATAAAAGAGACTTGTCGATATCCACACTAAATGTTTAATAGCTGAAACACCAAATGCCTGTCAAGATTCGGAGCAATTAGAGATGTGAGATTGATTTTGCCATCACCATATTTTATTTGCGTTAAATTCTCAATAGCCACTCACCATTACATGTAAAAGAACACCACCCATGACCAGAGCCTTTATTTACTCTCTTTTTTTTAATATATATAGAGAGGAAGGTTCATTGGGGAACACTAAAAAAGTGGGGAACAGCGGGGAACCAACTCAAACGAACTCCGATTGGACTCATTCCAGTGGCATTGGAACCGGCTCGTCGAACCCTAACTAAGATCTCTTGACCCTAAACCCTAAATCCTAACTCCTAAACTCTAAACCCTAAAGCTAAAAAATAAGGCTAAAACCTAAGCTAAACCGTAAAATCTAAACTATAAACCTTAAAAGCTAAACCCTAAAGGCTAAACCTAAAGCTAAACCCTAATGCTAAACCCTAAAGCTAAACTCTAAACCTTAAAACTAAACCCTAAAGCTAAACCCTAGTGATAAACCCTAAACTAAACCCTAAAAGCCAAACCCTAATATATTTAGGGTTTAGGGGTTATGATTTAGGTGTTAGGGTTAAGAGATCCTAGTTAGGGTTCGACGAGCCCGTTCCAACGCCGCTGGAATGAGTCCAATCGAAGTTCGTTTGAGTCGGTTCCCCACTGTTCCCCACTTTTTTAGTGTTCCCCAATGAACCTCACACTATATATATATATATATATATATATATATATATAGGAAGTAAACGTACATTACGGCTTAACGTACATCACGTACGACGGGTAATTACGCACGTTCATTTTAAAATCACGCACGTTATAACTCAAAAATCCAAAATCACGCATGTTGACACACAATAATCACGCATATAGAAAACATTAATCACGCATGTTATAGAACAAATCACGCACGTTGTCGTACGTGAAGTACGTTAAGCCGTAATGTATGATATACTTTTTCTATATATATATATATATATAGGATTAGGTTCAAGAGTGAACACTAGTGTAGTTTGTGAACTGAGCGAACTAATCCTGGCCATACATGTGTGTAGATCAATGGCCAGGATTTGATGATGAAATACACTTGTGTATTTTACGATTTGATGATGAAATCCTAGCCATCCACGTGTGTAAATCAATGGCCAAGATTTGTTCACTCAGTTCGCAAATACATTAGTGTTCACTCTAGAACCCCACCATGTATATATATATATATATATATATATATATATATATAGGGTAAGGATAGTGTAAAAAGGGCCTAAAGTGTGAGAAGTGTATTATAACACTATATATAATACTATATAACACCATATAAACACCGTATAACAATATGTAACACCATATAATACCATATAACACTATGTAACATTATATATCATTATATAACAAATATAACACTATACATCTATCATAGACATGCTATCAGACAACCTATAGTGTTATATTTGTTATATAATGATATATAGTGTTACATAGTGTTATATGGTATTATATGGTGTTACATATTGTTATACGGTGTTTATATGGTGGTATATAGTATTATATATAGTGTTATAATACACTTTTCACACTTCTCACACTTTTTACAGGATCCTCTACCTA
>JARYGA010001475.1:0-28657 GCA_030545235.1 Helianthus tuberosus | reverse complement strand
CAAGATTGATCGTAAGAGTTCTTGACAATTAAGGCCATGTTTGCCTAAGTCTCTTACATCACTTGGTGAACACAAAGTGTCTATGTAATACTTTTTATTTCTAATCTTTTCGCACTATTTATTTGGTTTCGTATTAATGACTTTAATAACTAGTTGCTTATGTTGAAGGTGATCTTTCTTTATCGTTTGTCCGTGGTGTCTTGAAATTATTTTACTGTCTATATAAAATAAAAGATTTTCACCATTCATATCTCCACGGTCTATATGGAGGTATGTTGGCTACCTGGTCGGGGGTTAAGGGAACGGTTTGGTAAAGGTCTTGCCATTGTTCAGCGTTTAGAGGTCCTGCAATGGACCTGGGTCAAATTTAGTAGGACCTCCTTCAATACTTAACGGTATTGGATGGCGGGGGTCCAAACTCTTTGATCCCCTCATAAGTTAACTACTATTAATACTATAACCCGGCTATTTAGGACTGTATCCCTGCTGACTCAGACTACTTAGTCGAGGGTAACGTCACCTCCAAAAGAGGGGCCTACCATAATTTGCATTAATAACTTAATTAATTATCTTCCAATAATCCACCCTTTTAGGATTGTATCCTTGCTGACTCAAACTACTGGGGTGAGGGTAACGTCACCTTCAAAAGAGGGGCCTACTACAATAACTAAGATAATCTCTTAAAATAGTGCAAAAGTGCGGAAATAATCAAAGGTTACACTAGATACGAGTCGGAACCAAGTGATTCATCTTGTCTATCTGTTTTTCTTTTTTATTTTTATTTTCAGCAATTTAGTTAGTTTTTATTTTTCTTAGTTTAAAACATTTTTTCAAACTTTTTATTTTGATTAGACGTTGAGGATAAACCGGTACTAAAAGCTCTTGTGTCCTTGGACGACCTCGGTATCTTACCAACACTAAACTACGCTCACGATGGGTGCACTTGCCCATGTGTGTGTCTAGTGTTAGTAAATATCGTGTTTTATAAATTTAAAAATTGACTAAAAAGTGTTAAAGGGGCTTAAAATATACACCTAATATATATAACACTCGACTACGCATCACTTACCAAACCATTCCCTTAACCCCCGACCAGGTAGCCAACATATCTCCATATAGACCGTGGAGATATGAATGGTGAAAATCTTTTATTTTATATAGACAGTAAAATAATGCTAAGACACCACGGACAAATGATAAGGAAGTATCACCTTCAACATAAGAAATTAGTTATTAAAGTCATTAATACATAACTAAATAAAAAGTGCGAAAATATTAAAAATAAAAAGTATTACACTAGACACTTGTCTTCACCAAGTGATGTAAGAGACTTAAGCAAACATGGCATTTGATTGTCAAGAACTCTTACGATCAATCTTGGATCCTGAGACTACTCACACACTCTATGATGGATGATGGTGGTGGATGATGGTGTTGTGATGGTGGTGGTGGGTGGGTGAAGTGTGAGAGAGGTGGTGTGCCAAGGGAGGGTTTGCAAACGAGCCAAGTACCCCTATTTATAACCTGAACAGCAGCTTGGGCACGGCCCCGTGTCCAAGGGAGGGTTTGCAAACGAGCCAAACATTTTCCCGAATGTTTTTTCTTGCAGACCTTGCAGAAAGGTGCAGAGGTAGAACCCATATTCCTACGGTTGTAATTCCCAGAACGGAATTCTTGGGTAAGTCTTTGGGTTAGGTTTCTCCTCTGGTCTTCCTCTCTAGTACGGATTAATTCATCTGTCAAGGTGTTTGCTAGTTCTAAAGCTTCTTCTATGGTTTGAGGTCTAGCTGCCTTGACTGCATGCCTAATCTCCCCGATTAATCCCCCGATGTAACGGGAGACTAACACTGGTTCAGGGGATGTAAGGGCTAGTACTATTCTAGCATATTCAAAGAATGTGGTAGTATAACCCTTACTATCTACCCCGGTCATCCTAAGGTTCAGAAAATTATTAGCTATCTGTTACTTTTCATTGGGAGGGCAGAATTTTCTATCTACCATAATCTTAAATTCTTCCCATTCCATGTTGTATACCCTATCACTTCCTCTAGACTGGAGGATAGTGTTCCACCATTCTAAGGCTGAGTTTTTAAATAAATTAGAAGCAAACATTATTTTGGCTTCTTCAGCACACTTGCTTATTTTTAAAACAGCCTCAGTCTTTTCTACTCAGCGTAGAGCTGCAATGGGTCCTTCATTGCCCGAGAATTCTATTGGTTTACAGGACCATAATTCTTTGTAAGAACAACCATAAGGCATGGTTCTTCTTCTTTTGGGAATGGGCGCTTGAAATGCGGGTCCATTGTTCACGCTGTGTTCTGGTTCAATTGGTCGCTTACTATTATGTTTACTTTTATTATTCGCTTCCTGAACCGTTTGAATAATAAATGGCATTGCATCTATAATTCCTTGTGCCACTATGTGTTGAACGACACTATTATCCATTGGGTTTCCATTGTTATTGACGCTTGGATTCTCATTAACCAAGTTAATGTTACTCTGGTTATCGTTATTCAGATTATCTTGATTTCCTTCGTCGGCCATCTGAATTTTAAACATTTACCCCGTATTAATATCACAAAATAATATTTAATATAGTAAATCACATGACACGCAATTTAGTCAAAAGCGTCGATCATTGCGACTTTACACTATTCATATAGTATGCATCTATTACACACCAGTACTGAAATAAAAATTACAATACCGACTGAAATAAAATTACACTAATAATTGTAGGCATCCGTACACACATATTTTATTTTTATTTTATTATTTTATTTTATTTTATTGTATCATTATTATTACTATTGCCGTCTCCATCATCACATTCACGGATATGGATTCATCCAGAAATCCATATTGCGCTCGTCGTACTTCCAGACAAGTCGCTCTCCCACCTGTCGCACACTTTCACTACTTTCTAGAATTTCCTCACCAAATGTCCTAAGTTCTTGTACGTTTTCTACACTCATTGGGGGTGCAGGTTCTAGGAATGGGTTCGGAATCTGGGGTGCGGGTTCCTGATATGGGGGTGTAGGTGCCTGGAATTGGTTAGGATCTTCTAAGATCTCCCTAATGTATTCATCGTGGTAATAGGGATCTAAAGGATCCAAACCTGGATAGGCTCCTAAAGTTGGCATGGGCATGTCTTCATGTATCGGGTAACGTTGCACATAGTCCCTATTGTCGTCCCACCAGGGGTCGTAGTTTGGGTCTAGGGGGTTTGGTGCTGGTACCCTAGGTATTTCTTCCGGATTGAAGTTGATGCGTGCGAAGTGTCGTATATATTAGGTGTATATTTTAAGCCCTTTTTAACACTTATTTTAGCCAAGTTTTAAATTTATAAAACACGATATTTCACTAACACTAAACACACATATGGGCAAGTGCACCCATCGTTGAGTGTAGTATAGCGTTGGTAAGATACCGAGGTCGTCCAAGGACACAAGAGCTTTTAGTACCGGTTTATCCTCAACGTCTAATCAAAATAAAAGTTTAGAAAAATGTTTTAAGCTAAGAAAAATAAAAACTAACTAAAATGCTGAAAAATAAAATAAAAATAAAAACAGATAGACAAGATGAATCACTTGGTTCCGACTCGTATCTAGTATAACCTTTGATTATTTCCGCACTTTTGCACATAATTAAGAGATTATCTTAGTTATTGTAGTAGGCCCCTCTTTTGAAGGTGACGTTACCCTCACCCTAGTAGTTTGAGTCAGCAAGGATACAATCCTAAAAGGGTGGATTATTGGAAGATAATTAATTAAGTTATTAATGCAGTATTGTGGTAGGCCCCGCTTTTGGCGGTGACGTTACCCTCGGCTAAGTAGTCTGAGTCAGCAGGGATACAGTCCTAAATAGCCGGGTTATAGTATTAATAGTAGTTAACTTATGAGGGGATCAAAGAGTTTGGACCCCCGCCATCCAATACCGTGAAGTATTGAAGGAGGTCCTACTAAATTTGACCCAGGTCCATTGCAGGACCTCTAAACGCTGAACAATGGCAAGACCTTTACCAAACCGTTCCCTTAACCCCCGACCAGGTAGCCAACATACCTCCATATAGACCGTGGAGATATGAATGGTGAAAATCCTTTATTTTATATAGACAGTAAAATAATGCCAAGACACCACGGACAAACGATAAGGAAAGATCACCTTCAACATAAGTAACTAGTTATTAAAGTCATTAATACAAAACCAAATAAAAAGTGCAAAAGATTAGAAATAAAAAGTATTATACTAGACACTTTGTCTTCACCAAGTGATGTAAGAGACTTAGGCAAACATGGCCTTGATTGTCAAGAACTCTTACGATCAATCTTGGATCCCGAGACGACTCACACACTCTACGATGGACAATGGATGATGGTGGTGGATGATGGTGTTGTGATGGTGGTGGGTGGTGGATGAAGTGTGAGAGAGGTGGTGTGCCAAGGGATGAGTTGAAATGAATCCAAGCACCCCTATTTATAGGCTGAACAGAGAGCTGGGCACGGCCCCGTGTCCGCCGGGCACGGCCCCGTGCCTGTCTGACACTCTCTCTCCTCATTAATTGTAATTCGCAATTACAATAAATGCGCCTGCTGTACTTTCGACAAGCCCCCGTGTCCGCTGGGCACGGCCCGTGGTGGGCAATAGAAGCTTCTATAGATTTGTCTTTTCTGCTGCTTCTTGGGCACGGCCCCGTGCTGGCTGAGCACGGGGCGTGTTCAGTCTTCTGACTTCTCTAATTTGCTTTGGAAGGTGCCGTTGAGGGGTCGGGCAGTCCACTAATGTTCCTTTTCTTGTATTTATGTTGGATTTAGTTGTCTTTTTGCTTCTTTTGCGTTTTTGAGCTCATTTAATCCTGAAAATACAAAAGGAAGACAAAAACACTCTTTTTCCAATATTAGTACTTAAAAAGGGTTAGTTTTATGCCTTATTTGATGTAATTTATATGTTGCATTTTACACACATCAAATACCCCCACACTTGAACTTTTGCTTGTCCTCAAGCAAAATTCTTTAATATGTGGCTTACACTCCCAAATGGAATAGGTAGAAGAGAAGGTTTTGGGCTTGTCGTAGAGTGTCGATATGTCCAAGATCTTTTTGGGTTTTATTTTTATCTATTTACAATCCTATTCGTAATGATTTATTTAGAACGTTTCATAGGAGAAATTACTTATTTGGGCATAACATGCCTTTTTAAAATTCCATTTATATACAAGTTCACATACCTTACGGGGGAAATCACTCACACTCGGCCGAAGGTGTATTTTTAGTGAATCACTCGAGAGCGGCATGGAACTTATTCCTACCATAGGCTTGCCAAGCAATCAATCCTCCTCCTTTTTAACTTTTATACCTTTGTAAATATCAAGAGGACTTCGTGGGTTAAGGGTTAGGCTTGGGTTAAAGGTAGGTGGTTGGGATAGTGGTTAGTGGTTAGTAGAAAAAGGACGAAAAGCGTAACAAGTGTCGGTTTTCGTAAGACTTTCTATTTTTTTTGTAACTTTTTATTTTGATGAAGCTTTTATTCAAAACAAAGTTATTTTTTATGAACTTGTTTGTTTATTTTCTTTTTGCTTCATCATCAATAATTTTTTTTTTTTTTTTTTGATCATACGAAAAACCGAACTTGTTCCTAAAACAAAAGGTTAAAAATGAAAAAGGTTTTGGTGGGTAAAAGGGTTTTGGGTGATGAAATGAAAAGGTTTAGGCTCAAAGGGGTTAACTAGGGGATTTTTGGGTAGGTGGTAAAAGAAAAAGAAAAATAATGGTGTAGAAATAAAAAGGGTTAGTCCTAATGCCTCCATCATTTACTTACTCGGGTTTAAGTTGATAAGGACCGGGAATGTATCGTCATGGCAAGTTCTAGAGTCGTAAGAACCAAGCGGCTATTCACACAAGAAACGAAAAATGAGCATTTAGTTTTAATGATATGTAATTGTGCTCAATAAAGGCTCAAAACTCACTTTTTGTGGGAATGGGTTTTTATGTGATCAAGTATATATAATCAAATTTTAACTAAGTTTGTCATGCCTTTTCATAATTTTCTTATGTTGGTTCTTTTTATCACTACGCTATCGGTTGTAAATTTGTAAAAATATAACCTTTTTGAGAACTTGAATTTCCCGAGTTAAACCTAGACAGGTAAGAAAAAATGAAATTTTTGAAAAAAATTTGGGGTGATTAGCGGTTCCAATAGAGTTTTGTGTAAGGCTTGTGTTTAGGACTTGCAAAATTCAAGGTTTTAGCATTCCCCCCACACTTAAATTACACATTGTCCTCAATGTGTCCCAAAAATAAATTTTTAGGTTAATTAGATGTGTAAAATAGTGTTTAAAAAGCAAAAATTTGTGTTACTGGGCACTGAACACGGCCCCGTGTTCAAGTGCCAGTAACAAAATTGAAATAAGAGAAGCAGAAGTCTGGACACGGGGGTGTGTTGGGTGAACACGGCCCGTGTCCAGGTACCTGAACTGGGCGTTTTTCTGCAGGTGGTGCAGCACGGGGCAGTGTTGGTTGGGCACGGCCCGTGTTGAACCTTCTGAACTGGAGAGAATTGTCGGGTTGCCTTGTTCTTGTGCATGAGTTCATTTTTCTCGTTCCCCTTTTCATCCTTTACCACCATGAGTGTGTTTTATTCCTGAAAATTAAAACTAACTAGAAAGCATAAAAATTAATCTAAATTAAACTAAGGATAGTTCCGTGGAATGCCTCCATGGTGCGCCACGTTTATAAGGGTCCTTGGCTAGACCCAAAGCCTGGTCATATGTTACCCAAGTGGGATGTATTGCATCCCATGTTACACCGTCGGAGAGCGTCATCCAAGCTTGAGTCTATGACCTTCATGTAGTTGACCGGATCTTCTTCCTCTACTCGCTTTCCACATTCAAATTTTACTTCCTCATCCCCAAACTTCAATGTTAGAGTTCCGTCATTCATATCCACCAATGCTTGGGCGGTGGCTAGAAATGGCCTCCCGAGGATGAGAGGGACATCGGTGTCTTCTTCCATGTCTAGGATGACAAAGTCGGTAGGAAAGACGAATTTGTCAACCTTGACTAGCAGATTTTCGGCGACACCTTGTGGGAATTTGACGGACCTGTCGGCGAGTTGTATGCTCATCTTTGTAGGGCTTGTTGTTCCTAGGCCGAGTCGCTTGAACATTGATGTGGGCATGAGGTTGATGCTAGCCCCAAGATCGGCTAAAGCATTTCGGACGGGGGACTTCCCAATCGAGCAAGGGATTGTGAAGCTCCCGGGGTCGATTTTCTTTTGTGGAAGTTTGTTGAGTACTAAAGCTGAGCATTCTTCGCCTAAGTTAACTAATTGCAATGATTCAATTTTCCTTTTGTGAGTGAGGAAATCCCTCATGAATTTTGCATATTTAGGCATTTGGGTTAGGACCTCAATAAAAGGAATATTAACATGCAATTGTTTTAGTAAACTTTCGAACTTTGCGAATTGCTCATTGGTCTTTTGACGATTTAACCTACCGGGGTACAGAATTGGAGGAGTCTTGGTGGGCTCTTGATTTGGTGTAGAAGCCTTTTCTGGCGCAGGAGGAGTCATAGGCTGGCTAGAATGGCTTCCTTCATTTGGCGGCAATGGAGCATCCTCGGGACCCACGGTTCGATTTCTTAATGTGATGAGATGTACTTGTGCCTTCGGGTTTGTTTCGGTATTACTAGGTAACGCGCCTTGTGGTCTCTCGGAGAAAATTTGAGCTAGTTGATTTAATTGTTTTTCAACGTTTTGAATGCTAGCTTGTTGATTTCTGAAATTCGATTCCAATTGTTGAAATCGATCCGAGTTTTTCTTTTCAGTGTCAGAGATGAGGCGAGATACAGTATCTTCAAGCCTTTCTCTTCCACCTTGTTGTTGAGAGAAATTTTGCGGTTGTTGAAAATTAGTTCGTTGGTTTTGTTGGTTACTACTATTGCCGGGATCTCTCCAACCAAGATTTGGGTGGTTACGCCATCCTTGGTTGTAGGTACCCGTTGGAGGACCCGACGGCCTAGGTCTATTATCCATGTAGTTTACCGTTTCTGTTTGTTCATCTAATTCTTTCATACAACTCCAATTTTCATGTGACCCACCACACCCTTCACAAGCCATAACCGAGGCCGTTTTTGTCATTTCTAGCCTTTTTATTTTTGAAGAGAGGGCCTCGATTTGGGCTTGTAAAGAGGTGCTTTCATCAACCTTATGGGCGCCGGGGGCAATAGATTTATTACCTCGGGGAGTGTGCCATTGAAAATTGGTTTGAGCAATTTCCTCAATTTGGTTATATATTTCATTTGGGCGACGATTACCTAAGAGTCCCCCGGAGCTTGAGTCAAGTGTTTGTCTTGTGTGTGGCAACAACCCATTGTAGAAAGTGGATACTTGTTGCCATACCGCTAGACCATGATGAGGACACTTTCTTAATAGCTCCTTGAACCTTTCCCAAGTTTCATATAAGGATTCCCCATCCTCTTGTGAGTATGTATTAATTTCAGTCATTAATTTAGCCGTTTTAGCAGGAGGGAAATACTTATATAGAAACTTTTGAGCAAGTTCATCCCAAGTGTTTACCGATCCAGCTGGGAGGGTGTTAAGCCAAGCCTTAGCTCGGTCTTTTAGTGAAAATGGAAACATCCTAAGGCGGATGGCGTCATTTGATGCTCCATTGATCCGAAAGGTATCACATATTTCTAAGAAGTTAGTAATATGTAGATGGGGATCATCGTCCGCAAGCCCGTGGAAGGTTGCGGAGTTTTGGAGCATTTGTATCAAATGCGGCCGAAGTTCGAAGTTGTTGGCCTCGACATTCGGTGCATTGATAGCGGCGCCAAGATTGCCTACGGTAGGCCGTAGGTAATCCATGAGGGTACGTTGGTCCGCCATTGGAAGTGGGTCCCCCGAGACTTTCTCTTGATTTTTGGCTTTAAGTCTTTTTCTGAGAAAGCGTTCGGGTTCGTCTAGAGGTTCTTTTATGTCTCTACTAGAACTGGAGCTCATGCACTACGTAGGAGGTTCAAATGTGGCGCCTGGGGTCCAAGTCCTGCAACAAAAACAGAAAAGAACGTTGGTCAGAATGTTCACCACGGCCCCGTGCTCAGTGAACACGGCCCGTGGTCAGAAGTACAGTAATCGTTTTCTGTATCCCAGTTACTGGGAGTTGGACACGACCCCGTGTTGCACCGACACGGCCCCGTGTTCAGCTCTCTGTAACTCAGAAAATAAGAACTGCCAGTGATGATGCTGGGCACGGCCCGTGTCTGACCGGGCACGGCCCGTGCTGAGCTCTGCAGAAGCTGAAAAACTAAGAAAATCCTAGAGATTTAAAAGAAAAATAAAAGATGATTAGGGCGTTGATTCCTAACTTTCTTAAAATCCTTTTGTCCCCGGCAGCGGCGCCAAAAACTTGATGCGTGCGAAGTGTCGTATATATTAGGTGTATATTTTAAGCCCTTTTTAACACTTATTTTAGCCAAGTTTTAAATTTATAAAACACGATATTTCACTAACACTAAACACACATATGGGCAAGTGCACCCATCGTTGAGTGTAGTATAGCGTTGGTAAGATACCGAGGTCGTCCAAGGACACAAGAGCTTTTAGTACCGGTTTATCCTCAACGTCTAATCAAAATAAAAGTTTAGAAAAACATGGCATTTGATTGTCAAGAACTCTTACGATCAATCTTGGATCCTGAGACTACTCACACACTCTATGATGGATGATGGTGGTGGATGATGGTGTTGTGATGGTGGTGGTGGGTGGGTGAAGTGTGAGAGAGGTGGTGTGCCAAGGGAGGGTTTGCAAACGAGCCAAGTACCCCTATTTATAACCTGAACAGCAGCTTGGGCACGGCCCCGTGTCCAAGGGAGGGTTTGCAAACGAGCCAAACATTTTCCCGAATGTTTTTTCTTGCAGACCTTGCAGAAAGGTGCAGAGGTAGAACCCATATTCCTACGGTTGTAATTCCCAGAACGGAATTCTTGGGTAAGTCTTTGGGTTAGGTTTCTCCTCTGGTCTTCCTCTCTAGTACGGATTAATTCATCTGTCAAGGTGTTTGCTAGTTCTAAAGCTTCTTCTATGGTTTGAGGTCTAGCTGCCTTGACTGCATGCCTAATCTCCCCGATTAATCCCCCGATGTAACGGGAGACTAACACTGGTTCAGGGGATGTAAGGGCTAGTACTATTCTAGCATATTCAAAGAATGTGGTAGTATAACCCTTACTATCTACCCCGGTCATCCTAAGGTTCAGAAAATTATTAGCTATCTGTTACTTTTCATTGGGAGGGCAGAATTTTCTATCTACCATAATCTTAAATTCTTCCCATTCCATGTTGTATACCCTATCACTTCCTCTAGACTGGAGGATAGTGTTCCACCATTCTAAGGCTGAGTTTTTAAATAAATTAGAAGCAAACATTATTTTGGCTTCTTCAGCACACTTGCTTATTTTTAAAACAGCCTCAGTCTTTTCTACTCAGCGTAGAGCTGCAATGGGTCCTTCATTGCCCGAGAATTCTATTGGTTTACAGGACCATAATTCTTTGTAAGAACAACCATAAGGCATGGTTCTTCTTCTTTTGGGAATGGGCGCTTGAAATGCGGGTCCATTGTTCACGCTGTGTTCTGGTTCAATTGGTCGCTTACTATTATGTTTACTTTTATTATTCGCTTCCTGAACCGTTTGAATAATAAATGGCATTGCATCTATAATTCCTTGTGCCACTATGTGTTGAACGACACTATTATCCATTGGGTTTCCATTGTTATTGACGCTTGGATTCTCATTAACCAAGTTAATGTTACTCTGGTTATCGTTATTCAGATTATCTTGATTTCCTTCGTCGGCCATCTGAATTTTAAACATTTACCCCGTATTAATATCACAAAATAATATTTAATATAGTAAATCACATGACACGCAATTTAGTCAAAAGCGTCGATCATTGCGACTTTACACTATTCATATAGTATGCATCTATTACACACCAGTACTGAAATAAAAATTACAATACCGACTGAAATAAAATTACACTAATAATTGTAGGCATCCGTACACACATATTTTATTTTTATTTTATTATTTTATTTTATTTTATTGTATCATTATTATTACTATTGCCGTCTCCATCATCACATTCACGGATATGGATTCATCCAGAAATCCATATTGCGCTCGTCGTACTTCCAGACAAGTCGCTCTCCCACCTGTCGCACACTTTCACTACTTTCTAGAATTTCCTCACCAAATGTCCTAAGTTCTTGTACGTTTTCTACACTCATTGGGGGTGCAGGTTCTAGGAATGGGTTCGGAATCTGGGGTGCGGGTTCCTGATATGGGGGTGTAGGTGCCTGGAATTGGTTAGGATCTTCTAAGATCTCCCTAATGTATTCATCGTGGTAATAGGGATCTAAAGGATCCAAACCTGGATAGGCTCCTAAAGTTGGCATGGGCATGTCTTCATGTATCGGGTAACGTTGCACATAGTCCCTATTGTCGTCCCACCAGGGGTCGTAGTTTGGGTCTAGGGGGTTTGGTGCTGGTACCCTAGGTATTTCTTCCGGATTGAAGTTGATGCGTGCGAAGTGTCGTATATATTAGGTGTATATTTTAAGCCCTTTTTAACACTTATTTTAGCCAAGTTTTAAATTTATAAAACACGATATTTCACTAACACTAAACACACATATGGGCAAGTGCACCCATCGTTGAGTGTAGTATAGCGTTGGTAAGATACCGAGGTCGTCCAAGGACACAAGAGCTTTTAGTACCGGTTTATCCTCAACGTCTAATCAAAATAAAAGTTTAGAAAAATGTTTTAAGCTAAGAAAAATAAAAACTAACTAAAATGCTGAAAAATAAAATAAAAATAAAAACAGATAGACAAGATGAATCACTTGGTTCCGACTCGTATCTAGTATAACCTTTGATTATTTCCGCACTTTTGCACATAATTAAGAGATTATCTTAGTTATTGTAGTAGGCCCCTCTTTTGAAGGTGACGTTACCCTCACCCTAGTAGTTTGAGTCAGCAAGGATACAATCCTAAAAGGGTGGATTATTGGAAGATAATTAATTAAGTTATTAATGCAGTATTGTGGTAGGCCCCGCTTTTGGCGGTGACGTTACCCTCGGCTAAGTAGTCTGAGTCAGCAGGGATACAGTCCTAAATAGCCGGGTTATAGTATTAATAGTAGTTAACTTATGAGGGGATCAAAGAGTTTGGACCCCCGCCATCCAATACCGTGAAGTATTGAAGGAGGTCCTACTAAATTTGACCCAGGTCCATTGCAGGACCTCTAAACGCTGAACAATGGCAAGACCTTTACCAAACCGTTCCCTTAACCCCCGACCAGGTAGCCAACATACCTCCATATAGACCGTGGAGATATGAATGGTGAAAATCCTTTATTTTATATAGACAGTAAAATAATGCCAAGACACCACGGACAAACGATAAGGAAAGATCACCTTCAACATAAGTAACTAGTTATTAAAGTCATTAATACAAAACCAAATAAAAAGTGCAAAAGATTAGAAATAAAAAGTATTATACTAGACACTTTGTCTTCACCAAGTGATGTAAGAGACTTAGGCAAACATGGCCTTGATTGTCAAGAACTCTTACGATCAATCTTGGATCCCGAGACGACTCACACACTCTACGATGGACAATGGATGATGGTGGTGGATGATGGTGTTGTGATGGTGGTGGGTGGTGGATGAAGTGTGAGAGAGGTGGTGTGCCAAGGGATGAGTTGAAATGAATCCAAGCACCCCTATTTATAGGCTGAACAGAGAGCTGGGCACGGCCCCGTGTCCGCCGGGCACGGCCCCGTGCCTGTCTGACACTCTCTCTCCTCATTAATTGTAATTCGCAATTACAATAAATGCGCCTGCTGTACTTTCGACAAGCCCCCGTGTCCGCTGGGCACGGCCCGTGGTGGGCAATAGAAGCTTCTATAGATTTGTCTTTTCTGCTGCTTCTTGGGCACGGCCCCGTGCTGGCTGAGCACGGGGCGTGTTCAGTCTTCTGACTTCTCTAATTTGCTTTGGAAGGTGCCGTTGAGGGGTCGGGCAGTCCACTAATGTTCCTTTTCTTGTATTTATGTTGGATTTAGCTGTCTTTTTGCTTCTTTTGCGTTTTTGAGCTCATTTAATCCTGAAAATACAAAAGGAAGACAAAAACACTCTTTTTCCAATATTAGTACTTAAAAAGGGTTAGTTTTATGCCTTATTTGATGTAATTTATATGTTGCATTTTACACACATCAGAAGTCATGCATCTCTACTTGGTTTTCAGGGTTTTCTATCTCCATGGGTTGGTCAGGGATTGGTAGTTGTGGTTGGGGTGCTATTATTTGCTCCAGATTAGGGCCAGCTGTAGTGGTTGCTAGGATGTGGATGTTGGCTATACCCCTATTTATCATATCCTGGGCATAGGCATCTGTCTCTCTTTTGGCTGCTGCTTGTACCCTCTGTTCTTGTAACTTTTTCATACGTTTTCTACGCTCGTGTGCCCCTCGACTGAACCATCCCCTCTTTTTTCTGAGGAAATGGCTCTTCTGACTGAGCCTTAAATACAAAGATTCCTTCTTCCGTATCAGCAGAGTACCCTGAGAGGGCAGGCTGAGAAGAGGAGGTGCCTTCGCTTCTAGGCGAACTAGACAATTGACGATACCCGTTAGATGGTCCTTGGTCGTTCATACTGTAAACTAACAAATAGTCAAATAACACAAAACAATAAATACAGTTATGCATGTATTCCCGTAATTTATTTCCTATCACTTTAAATTTTTATGTCAGCAGAACACTTCTGTGGCTGAATCAGTGGCTTAGCTCTGATACCACCTTCTGTCGCAACCCCCGATCCCTAATCCCCGGAAACGAGCGGCCGCGAGCCAGTTTCGGTGGTATCGCGTATTGTTTAATTTGGCAGCGGAAATTTTCATCAGGACCGTTGTTAGGAAATATTATATCAGAGTAAAATACCACATTTTTCAATATTAATCATATGGGATAAAACCCAAGTTTGCAATACACACATTTTCATAGGAATAAGTCCTATTTTATTTAAGAAAACATCTATTTCGTTTTAGGTAACTTTATTGCCACTTTTCCAAGCCTTCAGTGCTGTCCAGCTGGCTTCTATTTGGCTTTCACAGTTTGTTACCTGAAACGCGTTTTAAAAACATTTGTCAGTGGGAAATACTGGTGAGTGAATCCCAGTTTAATCAAGTTTAAGTAAAAACCCATTGTACTGTATTGAGGGCGATCTCGCAATTATATTTGTTTCCAAGACATATCAATTAACATCCATGGTACTGTCGAACCCGACTTGTGGAAATGTTACTCCTTGACCAGGTGGTAACAAATTTTGTATACAAAACCCCCAACATACTCATGATAATTGTATTCTTACAAATACTCAATAACTGTTATTCGTATGGAAAAGTATTTAAGGTTTTGTAAAAATAGTTAACAAAAGGTTTACAAAAAGTGGATCAACTCACATTGCTCTCTTAGATTTTCTGTAAGGGTTTCCTGGTGATAATCTATAATTTACACAAATGCACACGCGTTAGTATAATAACTCATTTTAACATTAGTAATACCCTCCCTGAGACGGAATTCCAACGACTACGTCGGGCAGAACCATGACAGTCGTTACGGAACCCTAGATCAATCGGACAGCGTATCTAATATGTATCCAGGGGTTATAATACTTACAATGGAGCAGAACTTCGCTATTTAGGGGGTATTAGACCCGAGTATAATGCCTATAATGTGAGAATTCGAGATACAGAAAAGATTTTGAACATTTTTGAATGAAACCCGATGGCATGCTTATCTAGTGCTTCACTTCGGTTTTCTCGCGGCCCGCGTAAAACAAGGCAAGGCCTTACGCGGCCCGCATCAACTCTAGTCAACGCGTAGCTGGGCTGGGTCATCGAGTAGGTTCGCCGGGTGTTGGGCCACGTGGCCGCACCGGGCTTTGCTAGGTTTTTAAGTTGTCGCGGCCCGCGTAAGGGTTAAGGTTCATTTACGCGGCCCGCCTAAAAACCAAAAACAATATTTTTAATTAAATTTAGTAATATTTAATGTATTTGGGGCCCGTTTTCACGTATGGGGTGTATTTTGGGACATATTGGGATATTTTAAAATATATTAGGGTGTCGGAAAATATTCGAGGGTGTCGGTTTAGAGTTGTTATATCCTCCCCACCTTGTTTTAGAGCTCGTCCTCGAGATCTACTGGAATAAGTGTGGATATTTCCTTTGCATCTCAGATTCCAGCTCCCACGTATACTCAGGTCCTCTTTTGGAGTCCCACTTCACTTTGACCAGAACTAATCTCTTGTGTTTGAGATTCTTGACTTTCCTGTCTTCAATTTATAGAGGCCTTTCTTCAAATTTGAGTTTTTCATTTACCTCTATATCCTTAAGAGGTACCATTAGCGATTCATCCACTAAGCATTTCTTGAGATTAGATACATGAAATACATCATGTATTCCTGCCATTTCCTCTGGCAGTTGTAGCTGATAGGCTACAGGTCCTATTCTTCTAATAATCTCAAAAGGTCCAATATACCTGGGACTTAGCTTTCCTCTTTTGACGAATCTTACTACTCCTTTCCACGGAGAGACTTTCAACAATACTTTGTCTCCTACTTTAAATTCCAATGGTTTGCGTCGGTTATCAGCATAGCTCTTCTGTCGGTCACGTGCTGCTTTTAGTCGTTCCTTGACTTGAATAATCTTGTCAGTTGTTTCTTGTACTATCTCAGGTCCGGATAGTTGCTTTTCCCCAATTTCTGCCCAACAGACTGGGGTTCGGCACTTTCGTCCATAAAGTGCTTCGAATGGTGCAGCATTGATACTTGTGTGATAACTATTATTATAAGAAAATTCTATTAAAGGTAAGTGATCGTCCCAATTACATCCGAAATCAATTACACAAACTCTAAGCATGTCCTCCATTGTCTAAATCGTCTTTTCGCTTTGTCCGCCTGTTTGAGGATGATAAGCTGTGCTTAGATTTAACTTGGTTCCCGTTGCCTTTTGGAAACTTGACAAAAAATGAGAGGTAAAGCGGCTATCTCTATCAGAAACAATTGATAAAGGAATTCCATGTAATGAAACAATTTCATTTACATACAATTTAGCTAACTGTTCCATACTGAAAGTTTCCTTCATTGGTAGGAAATGAGCTGACTTGGTTAGCCTATCTACAATTACCCAGATTGTATCATTACCTTTTCTTGTTTTAGGTAATTTTGTAACAAAATCCATTGTTATCAATTCCCATTTCCACACTGGCATTTCTAACTGTCGTAACAAACCTGAGGGTTTCTGGTGTTCAGCTTTAACTTGTGAAGAAGTTAAAATTTAGAAACATAAGCTGCTATGTCCTTTTTCATTCCTATCCACCAGAAATTCTTTCTTAAATCATGATACATCTTATCACTTCCTGGGTACATTGTATATTTAGACTTATGAGCTTCTTCTAAGATACAATGACGTAGGTTTCCTAATTTAGGTATCCACATTCTCTTTTCATGGAATCTCCAAATTCCATCTGTTCCTTGTTTTAATTCCTTAATCATTCCTTTTAATTTCTCAGTATCATTTTTGATTACTGATTCTTGTGCTTTTCTAATTTGATCATTTAAATCTACTTGTAGATTTAATTTAAGAGAACGTACCCTTTTTGGCTTTTCGTGATACTTTCGGCTTAAAGCATCGGCAACTACATTTGCCTTTCCTTTATGATACTGGATATCACAATCATAATCACTAAGCATCTCCATCCAGCGTCTTTGTCTCATATTCAACTCCTTTTGCCCGAAAACATACCTTAAACTCTTATGATCAGTGAATAAGGTAAACTTACTACCATAAAGGTAATGTCTCCAAATCTTAAGGGCAAAAATTATAGCTCCTAACTCTAGATCATGGGTTGAATAATTCTCTTCATGATTCTTAAGTTGTCGAGATGCATATGTTATAACCTTTTGGCGTTGCATTAATACACATCCATAACCTAACTTAGAGGCGTCACAATAGACTACAAAGTCTTCAGTTCCTTCTGGTAACGCTAGTATGGGTGTATGGGTTAATCTTTGTTTAAGAATTCTAAATGCTTCTTCTTGTTTTGGTCCCCATTCAAACTTAATAGATTTACAGGTTAACTTAGTTAAAGGAATGGCTATTCTAGAAAAATCTCGAATAAACCTTCTATAATAACCAGCCAATCCTAAGAAACTTCTAACCTCGGTTGGTGACTCAGGGGTTTTTCATTTGGTTATCGCCTCGATCTTTGTTGGATCCACATGAATTCCTTCCTGGTTCACTAAGTGTCCAAGAAATTGTACCTGTTCTAATCAAAATTCGCATTTTGAAAACTTAGCATAAAGCTTTTCCTTTCTTAATAGACTTAAAAGTGCGTGCAAATGCTTTGCATGATCTTCTTTACTCTTAGAGTAAATTAGAATATCATCTATGAAGACAATTATGAATTTATCCAAATATGGCTTACATATTCGGTTCATCATGTCCATAAATGCGGCTGGGGCATTGGTTAAACCAAATGGCATAACAGTAAATTCATAATGGCCATACCTTGTTCTGAAGGCAGTCTTAGGAATATCCTCTTCCTGTACCTTTAATTGATGATATCCTGACCTTAAAGCGATTTTAGAGAAAAATCGAGCTCCTTGCAGTTGATCGAACAGAGCATCGATTCTCGGTAATGGGTACCGATTCTTAATCGTGACTTTGTTCAATTCACGGTAATCAATGCACATACGCATTGATCCGTCCTTCTTTTTAACGAATAAAATCGGCGCTCCCCATGGTGATGAACTTGGCTGGATGAATTCTTTTTCCAGCAATTCATCTAACTGTTTCTTCAGTTCCTGCATTTTGGCTGGTGCCAAACGGTAAGGTGCTTTGGCAATTGGTGTTGTTCCAGGTAGCAGGTGAATTCTGAATTCAACTTCTCTATCTGGCGGTAGTCCTGGTAATTCTTCTGGAAATACATCTGAAAACTTAGACACTACTGGAATGTCTTTTAGTTCTTTTCCTTTAGTGTTAGTGATTATAGAAATCAAATACACTATAGACCATTTTCTTATATAACTTGCAGTTTTCATCACAGAGATGAATTTTGTGGATCTAGATGGTCTATCTCCTTTAATAGTGATCGTTTTACCTTTTGGTGAATTTACTTGAATTGACTTTTGATCACATAAAATACTGGCTTTATTGGCTATTAACCAATCCATTCCTAAAACGACATCAAATCCTGCCAGATTCATGGGATAAAGGTTTGCAATAAACTTTTGATTTAAAATTTCTATTCTTGCTCTCTGTAAGATTTCAGAAATCCTAACAGTTTCTCCATTAGCTGTCTCTACTAGACATTCTTGTGGTAGTTTAGTTAATGACTGGTTTAGAAGTTTGCAAAACGAAGTATTAATAAAACTTTGGTTTGCACCAGAGTCAAATAATACTTTAGCAAAAACATCATTAACTAAAAACGTACCAGCTATCACGTCTGGAATCATCTTGGCTTCATCTGCAGTCAGAACGAATGCTCTAGCATTTTTAGTGTTCCTGTTGTTCACAGCTGGAGCCAATGTCGGACAGTTCGGCTTGATATGACCTTTTTCTCCACAGTTGTAGCATAGTCCATTACTGGATTTTCTCCTGCAGTCTTCTTCCTTGTGTCCTGGCATCTTGCAGAAATTGCAAAGAGTGGAGCATTTTCCCGAATGCTTTTTCTTGCAGACCTTGCAGAAAGGTGCAGAGGTAGAACCCATATTCCTACGGTTGTAATTCCCAGAACGGAATTCTTGGGTAAGTCTTTGGGTTAGGTTTCTCCTCTGGTCTTCCTCTCTAGTACGGATTAATTCACCTGTCAAGGTGTTTGCTAGTTCTACAGCTTCTTCTATGGTTTGAGGTCTAGCTGCCTTGACTACATGCCTAATCTCCCCGATTAATCCCCAGATGTAACGGGAGATTAACCCTGGTTCATGGGATGCAAGGGTTGGTACTATTCTAGCATATTCAAAGAATGTGGTAGTATAGCCCTTACTATCTACCCCGGTCATCCTAAGGTTCAGAAACTTATTAGCTATCCGTTCCTTTTCATTGGGAGGGCAGAATTTTCTATCTACCATAATCTTAAATTCTTCTCATTCCATGTTGTATACCCTATCACTTCCTTTAGACTGGAGGATAGTGTTCCACCATTCTAAGGCTGAGTTTTTAAATAAATTAGAAGCAAACATTATTTTGTCTTCTTCAGCACACTTGCTTATTTTTAAAACAGCCTCAGTCTTTTCTATCCAGCATAGAGCTGCAATGGGTCCTTCATTGCCCGAGAATTCTATTGGTTTACAGGACCAGAATTCTTTGTAAGAACAACCATAAGGCATTGTTCTTCTTCTTTTGGGAATGGGCGCTTGAAATGCGGGTCCATTGTTCACGCTGTGTTCTGGTTCAATTGGTCGCTTACTGCTATGTTTACTTTTATTATTCGCTTCCTGAACCGTTTGAATAATAAATGGCATTGCATCTATTATTCCGTGTGCCACATACTATTATTCCGTGTGCCACTATGTGTTGAACGGCACTATTATCCATTGGGTTTCCATTGTTATTGACGCTTGGATTCTCATTAACCAAGTTAATGTTACTCTGGTTATCGGTATTCAGATTATCTTGATTTCCTTCGTCGGCCATCTGAATTTTAAACATTTACCCCGTATTAATATCTCAAAATAATATTTAATATAGTAAATCACATGACACGCAATTTAGCCAAAAGCGTCGATCATTGCGACTTTACTCTATTCATATAGTATGCATCTATTACACACCAGTACTGAAATAAAAATTACAATACCGAATGAAATAAAATTACACTAATAATAGTAGGCATCCGTACACACATATTTTATTTTTATTTTATTATTTTATTTTATTATATCATTATTATTACTATTACCGTCTCCATCGTCACATTCACGGATATGGATTCATCCAGAAATCCATATTGCGCTCGTCGTACTTCCAGACGAGTCGCTCTCCCACCTGTCGCATTCTTTCACTACTTTCTAGAATTTCCTCACCAAATGTCCTAAGTTCTTGTACGTTTTCTGCACTCATTGGGGGTGCGGGTTCTAGGACTGGGTTCGGAATCTGGGGTGCGGGTTCCAGATATGGGGGTGTAGGTGCCTGGAATTGGTAAGGATCTTCTAAGATCTCCCTAATGTATTCATCGTGGTAATAGGGATCTAAAGGATCCAAACCTGGATAGGCTCCTAAAGTTGGCATGGGCATGTCTTCATGTATCGGGTAACGTTGCACATAGTCCCTATTGTCGTCCCACCAGGGGTCGTAGTTTGGGTCTAGGGGGTTTGGTGCTGGTACCCTAGGTATTTCTTTCGAATTGAAGTCATGCTTCTCTACTTGGTTTTCAGGGTTTTGTATCTCCATGGGTTGGTCAGGGATTGGTAGTTGGGGTGCTATTATTTGCTCCAGATTAGGGCCAGCTGTAGTGGTTGCTAAGATGTGGATGTTGGCTATACCCCTATTTATCATATCCTGGGCATAGGCATCTGTCTCTCTTTTGGCTGCTGCTAGTACCCTATGTTCTTGTAACTTTTTCTTACGTTTTCTACGCTCGTGTGCCCCTCGACTGAACCATCCCTTCTTTTTCTAAGGAAATGGCTCTTCTGACTGAGCCTTAAATACAAAGATTCCTTCTTCTGTATCAGCAGAGTACCCTGAGAGGGCAAGCTGAGAAGAGGAGGTGCCTTCGCTTATAGGCGAACCAGACAATTGACAATACGTGTCAGATGGTCCTTGGTCGCTCATACTGTAACAAACAAATAGTCAAATAACACAAAACAATAAATACAGTTATGCACGTATTCCCGTAATTTATTTCCTAACACTTTAAATTTTGATGTCAGCAGAACATTTCTGTGGCTGAATCAGTGGCTTAGCTCTGATACCACCTTCTGTCGCAACCCCCGATCCCTAATCCCCGGGAACGGGCGGCCGCGAGCCAGTTTCGGTGGTATCGCGTATTGTCTAATTTGGCAGTGGAAATTTTCATCAGGACCGTAGTTAGGAAATATTATATCAGAGTAAAATACCACATTTTTTAATATTAATCATATGGGATAAAACCCAAGTTTGCAATACACACATTTTCATAAGAATAAGTCCTATTTTATTTAAGAAAACATCTATTTTGTTTTAGGTAACTTTATTGTCACTTTTCCAAGCCTTCAGTGCTGTCCAGCTGGCTTCTATTTGGCTTTCACAGTTTGTTACCTGAAACGCGTTTTAAAAACATTTGTCAGTGGGAAATACTGGTGAGTGAATCCCAGTTTAATCAAGTTTAAGTAAAAACCCATTGTACAGTATTGAGGGCGATCTCGCAATTATATTTGTTTCCAAGACATATCAATTAACATCCATGGTACTGTCGAACCCGACTTGTGGAAATGTTACTCCTTGACCAGGTGGTAACAAATTTTGTATACAAAACCCCCAACATACTCATGATAATTGTATTCTTACAAATACTCAATAACTATTATTCGCATGGAAAAGTATTTAAGGTTTTGTAAAAATAGTTAACAAAAGGTTTACAAAAAGTGGATCAACTCACATTGCTGTCTTAGATTTTCCTTAAGGGTTTCCTAGTGATAATCTATAATTTACACAAATGCACACGCGTTAGTATAATAACCCATTTTAACCTTAGTAATACCCTCCCCGAGACGGCATTCCAACGACTACATCGGGCAGAACCACGACAGCCGTTACGGAACCCTAGATCAATCGGGCAACGTATCTAATACGTATTCAGGGGTTATAATACTTACAACGGAGAGGAACTTCGCTATTTAGGGGGTATTAGACCCAAGTATAATGCCTATAATGTGAGAATTCGAGATACAGAAAAGATTTTGAACGATTGTGAATGAAACCCGATGGCCTGCTTATATAGTGCTTCACTTCAGTTTTCTTGCGGCCCGCGTAAAACAAGGCAAGGCCTTTTGCTGCCCGCGTCAACTCTAGTCAACACGTAGCTGGGCTGGGTCATCGAGTAGGTTCGCCGGGTGTTGGGCCACGTGGCCGCACCGGGATTTGCCAGGTTTTTAAGTTGCCGCGGCCCGCGTAAGGGTTAAGGTTCCTTTACGCGGCCCGCCTAAAAACCAAAAACAATATTTTTAATTAAATTTAATAATATTTAATGTATTTGGGGCCCGTTTTCACGTATGGGGTGTATTTTGGGACATATTGGGATATTTTAAAATATATTAGGGTGTCGGAAAATATTCGAGGGTGTCGGTTTAGAGTTGTTATACTTTTATAGCCACATTTTTCCAAGCCGTCAGTGCTCTCCAGCTGGTTTTCTTCTAATTGGCTTTTACATTTTGTTACCTGAAACGCGTTTTAAAAACATTTGTCAGTGGGAAATACTGGTGAGTGAATCCCAGTTTAATCAAGAAGAATTTTATCCTTTAACAGTATTGAGAGCTATCACATTGTTTATTTCTGCACAATTACTCATTCAGTATTGTCAATTCTGACTGGTGGGTCATATTACCCATTGGCTAACTCGTTGTCCAGTGGTAACGTGTTCCACATTTTGTATACAAAACCCCAACATACCGGCAGTAATTGAAGAACTACAAAGACTCAATCACTGCTTAATCACATTGTAAAACATTTAAGGTTTTGTAAAACAATTTACAAAAAGGAGATTACTCACATTGCTGTCTTAGATTTCTTCTAAGGTTTCCTTGGTGATTATCTATAATATATACAAATGTACATATGTTAGTATAATAACCTTTTATTTATATTAACGATACCCTCCCCGAGACGGCATTCCAACGACTACGTCGGGCAGAACCACGACAGTCGTTACGGAACCCTGGATCAATCGGGCAACGTATCTAATACGTAACCGGGGTTATAATACTTACAACGGGGCAGAACTTCGTTAATTAGGGGGTATTATGCCCGGAAATTATGTTATCTTCTTCAGAAATTCGCAAGAAAGAAAAGAAATGAGCGAACTGACTGAAGGCCCGAGCTCCCACTTTATAGGGCCTGAAATCGGGTTTCTCGCGGCCCGTGTAGACCTAAGGGTCGTCTTACGCGGCCCGCGTAGTAGGGTATCTAGGCCGTAGCTGATCCGAGTCACGAGTATAGGTCCAACACGTGCTGCCACGTGTCAACACCGGGTGTTGCCTCGTTTTTGATCGCTCGCGGCCCGCGTAGGCAGTAGCCAAAGGCTACGTGCCCCGCGACAGCCTTAATTTTCTTGTTTTTATTTTATTTTTAATGATATTTCATATTTTGGGCTCGGTTTTCACATACGGGGTGTATTTTAGGACATATAGGGGTATTTTAAAATATATTAGGGTGTCAGAAAAATTCAGGAGGGTTGTTATAACAATGTCTACGCGTGATCTGTGGGGTGCAGACAGAAGAGCTTGCACAGAGCTTTTCAGAAAAAACAAACAACACCTTAATCGTTTTGGGGTGAAATATACAATAGTTCATTCATATAAAAGAAAACATGAAGAAACATCAAGTTAATCCGGATGAGGTTAACTTTGGGGGTTAGTCTTGTTATAAAGGTTAATCTTCCGCTTTTCCTCGCCCAACGATTGAATAATCCGAATCTGGTCCTGCAAAACAAAACAATGCCGTGAAGCTCGTTACAAGGATGAGAGGTTGGGAGTTCTCCTTGTAACCACCGTCTGACGGGAGAATAAAAGCTTGTTTTAAGGATGATATGTGTGTGTATTGAGTAAGAGAGAAAGAGTGCGATGCTTAAACCTGAGAGTGAACTTCTCTATTTATAGCGAAGGATTGGGAATGAGGTAGGAGCCAGCGGGGCCTTAGCCAGCTTTTATTTCTGGAGAATATCCGTTCGGTCTCTTCTAGCAGGACATGACCATTAATCAGGATTAGGGCTAACGAGGCACGGTTTTACTCGTTCCACCTCTGCGTCTCTCAGTACTTCTTGTCGGGTTGTCGCCAGTCGTTCTTTGAGGATCGTGCAGCAAGGATTGGGGACCAATGGTTGGTGCGACGTGTCGTCCTTTTGTGCTAGCTGTCTTATGTACTATCCCCTATCATCGTCGGAAATAAACCACATGTTTCGCCAGGTCTGTCAACCAACGTTTATGTTCTACTTTGACGACATTTCTTCTATGGTATGGTCACTTTTGTGTGCGTCCGCGCATGCTGTTTGAGACCATACCCCTTCGCAACCCAAATTTCTCATTCAGTATATGTAATCCAGAAAGAAAAATGTTTAATACAATCAAATAATCAATAAATAACTAGGATATGTTTTGTAAATAAATTTTTGTTACAATAAATAAATGTGAAAATCAGGATACGTCATCCGAGAACATGTTTATACAATAAAAAAGTATGAAAATTAGGATATGTTAGTTATCCGAGAACATGTTTATACAATAAAAAGGTATATAATTTAGGATATGTTATCTATAAAGTCAAAGGACCCATAGTTCAAGATTTATGTTTAATTCATAAGTTGTACCAATCAATATGGTTTGACAAATCATCTATGCGACAGATGAATGCAGAAGACAAAATGTCATCGTTAGTGCGAACGGAGGAAGCACATGGATCTTATATTATACTAGTTTTTGCCCCACTTGTGTTGCGGGACACTAAGCCAAATATCTTTCACTCATAACATGTACGTCTGTATTTTGGTTATTTATACATAGTACTCATAACATGATCTCAAAACAATTTTTTTTGAACGGCCAACAAAATTTTATTCATCAATAAAACTAACAACTCGTTAGTTCACACCATCATATAAAACAAAAAAATAAAATGGCCACCATTACAGAAATTACAAACTCATACAAGACAAATCGAATTCGCACCACTGTTCCCATGTAATCACTTGTGCCTTTGCTCGAATCCGGATCTCAAAACAATTACATTAAGCCAACCAATTAAAATAGGCACAAACTATCTACACACCAAGTGTGTAGATAGCCACCATCCAAAAGTTGTTTTTTGTCTTATATGTACACCCCTGCAGTGTCGAGCTATGACCAAAGCGTGATGTTTTGGTCCGTCAACTAGACAAAGACTGACGGGTGTCTGACGGGTCTGTTGACCGGACCAAAACGCCGAGCTTTGGCCGCGTTAACCAGACAAAAGACTGACACCCGGTCAGTCTTTTGTCTGGTTGACAGGACCAAAACGCAGTCAAAGCTCGGCGTTTTGGTCCGGTCAACAGACCCGTCGGACACCCGTCAGTCTTTTGTCGGGTTGATCGGACCAAAACGCCGCGCTTTGACCACAGCTCGACACTGCAGGGTATGCATATAGTACAAAAAACACATTTTCGGTGTGTAGATAGTGACTTGGGTGTGCCAATAGGTACACCCTTAAAATAAAGCACTACCATACTTTTGCTAAAAAAAACTAAAACTATAGTTTTAAGCTAGGGGCAAAATTGTAATTTTTCATGACAAATGAGCGTGTTCCAAGCAGCCGCCTGGCACGAATAAAAATACATCGATTCAACCAATTAAAACGAAACACTACCATTGTTTTGTCAAAAAAAAAAAACATAAATCGATGACATGGCTGTAATTTTACATTGGGAGCAAAATCGTAATTTGACGACGAAAGCAAACAAAAACGATGATAAAACTGTAAACTTGAACTGAGAGCAAAATCATAATTTAGCTGGGAGGGGAAAAAACAAAACTAATGGCAAAACTATAAATTTAAACGGGGTAAAATCATAATTTAAGTAAGCCAATGGTAAAGTGTCAGACAGCTACCTGACACTATTCCCCTTCATGTATTTTGTAGCTATAGATAAAGAAAATTAGTATGTCAATTATATATTATTAATATTAAAACTGTTTTTCAGATTATTAATTAAACTGTTTTCAGATTATTAATATTGTTATAAGCGGATGCCATAAACATAAAGGGTGTTTGGGTTACCTTATTTTGGAACAACTTTTAACTTATTGACTTGTAAAAGTTAATAAGTTGTTTTTATAGTGTTTGAATAACAACTTGAAAAGAAGTTTTTATGTGTTAAGAAGTTGAAAAAGAGAAGTTAGTTTTGTGACTTCTCAAAAAAAGTTGAAAAGGGGAAGTTAAAAGGAGAAGGAATCTCAAACACCCTCATAAAGTCATACAAACAACGATAGTCGATAAATACATAAATAGAAGACATAGGGGTCTATACAAGGATCGACACTAGACCGATCGCGCCTTTGAGCTGAACGTATTTGTATTTGATCTCATCACTAAATAGAAGATTCAAGGTTGATGTATGACTTGATTATGGATCGACCATGAAAGGCACAATCAATAAAATATGCGGACTTTGATCTTTCAAACTATTTAACCGGTTCAAATTCAAAGAAAAATTAAAAATAAAATGAAGATGCTTTGAGATGAGAAATGAGAATGATAAAAACATACGATGAATTATCACTTGATAAATTCTTACGAATTTTGAATGATATTTTATATAACAACTTAATAGTCTTATAAAATCAAAAGATATTTTGCAAAACTTAATAGTTTACAAAAGATATTTAAGGTTTCTGAAACAAAATTAAAACTAATTGGATGGTCTTGTAAAACAAATCAAAATTTTACAAAAAGGTATTGACCCTTTTACAAAACCTGCAAGAGTACTTGAGCTAGAAAAAAACATGTTTTCTGGTTTTGAACACACAGCTTGCAAAGCTTGACATTTTGGGAATTTGACAAATTGTTGATTGGTTGTCTAACTTTCGAGAATATTTTGAATTTTATGCCCTTCAAGACGGTCATGCATGTCTTTACCTTTGAAAATGACATGAAACCTAACATTTTATTACGAAACATTTTTAGATTGAATCTTGAAACAAATAACGTGTAAGGCTACTCGGTATGGTGGCGGATCATCCTTGGAGGATGATCCGCCACGTAGGCACCACATCATCATCCTCCCAAGGATGGTCCATCCTCCAAAACTAGAGGGCATGGTAAGTTGGTCCTAGTCATCATCCTCCACCACTTTTATGTTTTTTTTTTGTTTTTTTTAATCTTCAACTTTTTTTTAACATTTAACAAATAAAGTAACAAAATATTTTCATTAATATTAAAAAACATTACATAAACTTAAAAAAAAAACCAAAGACTTAAAAAAAACATAAACTTAAATAATATTATGCTTCTTCATGATGTCGTTTTGAAGTTTTTTCAACATCGAACGTTTCGGCTCGGGTTCGTCCTCGACATTCATCATCATTATTTCCCATTCCTTGAGCCGAATTTTTTCATCGGAAATTCGGATTTTCTCATTCGACAACCGCACCTTCTCGCGTAACTTTTCTTCCTCTACACGAGCTTTTTCTTCCGCGGCCCGGTCTTTCGCCTTCGTCTTTTGGGTCGTGACGTCATTGTACACTTTTAAGTGTTCCATAAACTCAACCATGTTCGGGTCCACCTTTTCCTTTTGTTTCCCCTTGGCCCGCCCCTTCTTTGATTTATCTCGGCCCGGTGGACGCTCCGGCTCATGTACGCGCCTTGACCCATATAGTCGAGAAACTTCGCCAAAACCTTTGCCCAAAACCCTTCACCCGATTGGTTATTACCTATAAAAAACAAACAAAATATAGAGTGTTAAGTAAATAATAAACCTAAAAAAAAAACAAACTTTAAAACTTATAAAAAAACCCATTGTTAAGTAAATAAAAAACAAAAAAAACAAATTCTAAAACAATTAAAAAAACGAAATGTGAAGTAAAAAAAAAAACAAAACAAATTAAAGTTATAAAAAAATACGAACCTCTAATCGGGTTGTCAGACGTGCCAATGTAGGCCTTGGCTAAGGCTTCTTCTTCGATTGGCGTCCACTTTTGCCCCTTTGCTTTGGACGGTTCATCACCCACCACTTTCTTGCCTTTGTTTCGTTTTCCTTTTCCTTTAGGCGGTTGGGTTTCGGGAACAACCTCCACATCGTCGTCGGGTTCGAATTGTTGAAAGGATTGCGTCGGGATCGGTTGGGGTTGAACGGGTGGTGTCGGGTTCGATGGGAAATTATAAGCACCCCGCATCATCATTTGTTGAAGGGCTTGATTTTGAGAAAATTGAGCGAATTGGTTTGGCGAGTGTTGGAATGATGCAAACGCATTTGATGAGTATTGCGAGAATTGGTTCGGTTCTAACGTCGGATAATATCCCGTACCCGAGAAAACATTAGGTTGGGTCGGGTTGATGGGAGTCGTCGGGTTATACGGATTGTTCGGGTTGTTCGGGTCGCTCGGGTTGTTGAAAGGATCCATGCTAAAGTATAAGGTTTATAAAAGTGGAAGAAGATTTATAAAAATTATGTGAGAGAGGGATGAGATGTTGTGGTTAGTTTGGTGAATGAAAGTGAAAATGGAATTGAAATTTATAAATAATAATAATATTACCGTTAGTTTTTGAAAAAAAATTGAATTTTTTTTTTTTTTTTAAACGGTAACTTTTTGATGGGCCCCACCTCTTATGGATCGTCGCAAACGGCTAGATCCGGACGTTCAAGACGGGACGGGGGGGGGGG